>OZ012736.1:457212580-457520080 GCA_963859935.3 Lathyrus sativus | reverse complement strand
TATATATATATATATATATATATATATATATATATATATATATATATATATATATATATATATATTTTCAGTAAAAACGATTGCATTGTTGAGTTATATTTCTTAATTAATTTTTAAAAAAAATTTCAATAGTATATTATTTTAAAATTTATTTTGCAAATCGATCTATTTGAAAACGTGTCTTACCATAAAAAAATATTAAACTCTTTTACGGAAAAAATGAGAGAAAAAACAAATTAAATTAAATTACAATTAATTTTATTTTGAAAAAGGTGCATTTTTTAGAAAAAGAGGCTTAAATTAGATAAATTGATGTTATTTGTTTATAATTTGTTAGAAGAAAGATGAGTGTTTTTTTGCTTATAAACTGTTATGGAGGAAGAACATTTTAAAACAACTGCGCGTAACACATTAGTTTTCGTGTGAACGCACATGTATCTTTACCATGATTCGTACAAACCCACATGTTATTATATTTTTAGAATAATTAAAGAAAATGAAAAAATAGAAATAATTTATGAATCCGAACTCAGAAAAATGTATTTTTTTTTAATTATTTATCTTACTAATATTTTTATTTCAAAATAATTGTTATCATACCTCAAGAACAATGATAACCATTATTGATATTGTACTAATTGAAAAACAAAATTAAACAAAAAGAATATGATAATTTTTGCAAAACATTTATCATATTATCATAATAAATATTTCATACTATATTCTAATTTAAATTGACAAATAAATTATATAAAAGCAGTATTTTATAATTTTTTATGCATACTAAAAAAAACTTACAAATAAATATAAGATTAAATATCACATAATTTATTATACAAATAATTAAGATAAAATCAAAACAAAAAAATCCACATAAACATATTAAAAAAAGTATCATACTAACTATATTATCTGCCCAACACATCGCCTACAAAAAGAACTGCCACGTCATCTTCATCTTTCTGACCAATACTGGACATCTCAACTCCCTCGCTCTTTGTTGAACGGCGAAAGCAAGCTACTATAATACACCGGGAAATCAATATGAGAACCACCACAATGGTGGTGTAAACTACCGGAAAAACCCATTCTCTTTTTTGTCCGGTTTGACAAAATGAAAAATATGAGTCTTAGGCTCATTAGCAGTGCGGGGAGGAGGAGACATTACGGCTGTTTCAAAAAAAGCGACAAATATCAACTAAAATATTATAATTAAAATTTAAAATACTCCAAAACAAATCTAAAGAAAATAACTTGCTAAATTATAAGAGTATATGTCGTTTTAGTTAATTTGCTAAACTAAAAGACTCATAGGTTGGACTTTGCATTAGCACATTCATTAATCTTAATATAATCTTCAAAAAATATTGCTTCTAAAATAATGATAGTCATTAAAAGAATTAGAATTTCGACATATTTTTTTTTGATTTTTTAAAATTATTATTTAATAAATTTTTTTATTTTAATTGGGAATTAATATCATACTAACAGGAGTAGCAATATGACACACACAGACACAGACACACACATATATATATATATATATATATATATATATATATATATATATATATATATATATATATATATATATATATATATATATATATATATATATATATATATATATATATATATATATATATATATATATATATATATATATATATATATATATATATATATATATATATATATATATATATATATATATATATATATATATATATATATATATATATATATTTCAGTAAAAACGATTGCATTGTTGAGTTATATTTCTTAATTAATTTTAAAAAAACAATTTCAATAGTATATTATTTTAAAATTTATTTTGCAAATCGATCTATCTGAAAACGTGTCTTACCATAAAAAAATATTAAACTCTTTTACGGAAAAATGAGAGAAAAAACAAATTAAATTAAATTACAATTAATTTTATTTTGAAAAGGTGCATTTTTTAGAAAAAGAGGCTTAAATTAGATAAAATTGATGTTATTTGTTTATAATTTGTTAGAAGAAAGATGAGTGTTTTTTTGCTTATAAACTGTTATGGAGGAAGAACATTTTAAAACAACTGCGCGTAACACATTAGTTTTCGTGTGAACGCACATGTATCTTTACCATGATTCGTACAAACCCACATGTTATTATATTTTTAGAATAATTAAAGAAAATGAAAAAATAGAAATAATTTATGAATCCGAACTCAGAAAAATGTATTTTTTTTAATTATTTATCTTACTGATATTTTATTTCAAAATAATTGTTATCATACCTCAAGAACAATGATAACCATTATTGATATTGTACTAATTGAAAACAAAATTAAACAAAAAGAATATGATAATTTTTGCAAACATTTATCATATTATCATAATAAATATTTCATACTATATTCTAATTTAAATTGACAAATAAATTATATAAAAGTAGTATTTTATAATTTTTTATGCATACTAAAAAAAACTTACAAATAAATATAAGAGTAAATATCACATAATTTATTATACAAATAATTAAGATAAAATCAAAACAAAAAATCCACATAAACATATTAAAAAAAGTATCATACTAACTATATTATCTGCCCAACACATCGCCTACAAAAAGAACTGCCACGTCATCTTCATCTTTCTGACCAATACTGGACATCTCAACCCCATCGCTCTTTGTTGAACGGCGACATCAAGCTACTATAATACACCGGGAAATCAATATGAGAACCACCACAATGGTGGCGTAAACTACCGGAAAACCCATTCTCTGTGGGGTTTTTTGTCCGGTTTGACAAAATGAAAAATATGAGTCTTAGGCTCATTAGCAGTGCGGGAGAGGAGACACTACGGCTGTTCAAAAAAAGCGACAAATATCAACTAAAATATTATAATTATAATTTAAAATACTCCAAAACAAATCTAAAGAAAATAACTTGCTAAATTATAAGAGTATATGTCGTTTTAGTTAATTTGCTAAACTAAAAGACTCATAGGTTGGAGTTTGCATTAGCACATTCATTAATCTTAATATAATCTTCAAAAAATATTGCTTCTAAAATAATGATAGTCATTAAAAGAATTAGAATTTCGATATATATTTTTTTGATTTTTTAAAATTATTATTTAATAAATTTTTTTATTTTAATTGGGAATTAATATCATACTAACAGGAGTAGCAATATGACACACACAGACACACACACACACACACACACACACATATATATATATATATATATATATATATATATATATATATATATATATATATATATATATATATATATATATATATATATATATATATATATATATATATATATATATATATATATATATATATATATATTTTTTTTTTCAGTAAAAACGATTGCATTGTTGAGTTATATTCTTAATTAATTTTAAAAAAAATTTCAATAGTATATTATTTTAAAATTTATTTTGCAAATCGATCTATTTGAAAACGTGTCTTACCATAAAAAAATATTAAACTCTTTTACGGAAAAAATGAGAGAAAAAACAAATTAAATAAATTACAATTAATTTTATTTTGAAAAAGGTGCATTTTTTAGAAAAAGAGGCTTAAATTAGATAAAATTGATGTTATTTGTTTATAATTTGTTAGAAGAAAGATGAGTGTTTTTTTGCTTATAAACTGTTATGGAGGAAGAACATTTTAAAACAACTGCGCGTAACACATTAGTTTCGTGTGAACGCACATGTATCTTTACCATGATTCGTACAAACCCACATGTTATTATATTTTTAGAATAATTAAAGAAAATGAAAAAATAGAAATATTTATGAATCCGAACTCAGAAAAATGTATTTTTTTTAATTATTTATCTTACTGATATTTTTATTTCAAAATAATTGTTATCATACCTCAAGAACAATGATAACCATTATTGATATTGTACTAATTGAAAAACAAAATTAAACAAAAAGAATATGATAATTTTTGCAAAACATTTATCATATTATCATAATAAATATTTCATACTATATTCTAATTTAAATTGACAAATAAATTATATAAAAGCAGTATTTATAATTTTTTATGCATACTAAAAAAAACTTACAAATAAATATAACAAATAAATATAAGATTAAATATCACATAATTTATTATACAAATAATTAAGATAAAATCAAAACAAAAAAATCCACATAAACATATTAAAAAAAGTATCATACTAACTATATTATCTGCCCAACACATCGCCTACAAAAAGAACTGCCACGTCATCTTCATCTTTCTGACCAATACTGGACATCTCAACTCCCTCGCTCTTTGTTGAACGGCGACAGCAAGCTACTATAATACACCGGGAAATCAATATGAGAACCACCACAATGGTGGTGTAAAATACCGGAAAAACCCATTCTCTGTGGGTTTTTTGTCCGGTTTGACAAAATTAAAAATATGAGTCTTAGGCTCATTAGCAGTGCGGGGAGGAGGAGACATTACGGCTGTTTCAAAAAAAGCGACAAATATCAACTAAAATATTATAATTAAAATTTAAAATACTCCAAAACAAATCGAAAGAAATAACTTGCTAAATTATAAGAGTATATGTCGTTTTAGTTAATTTGCTAAACTAAAAGACTCATAGGTTGGACTTTGCATTAGCACATTCATTAATCTTAATATAATGTTCAAAAAATATTGCTTCTAAAATAATGATAGTCATTAAAAGAATTAGAATTTCGATATATATTTTTTTGATTTTTTAAAATTATTATTTAATAAATTTTTTTATTTTAATTGGGAATTAATATCATACTAACAGGAGTAGCAATATGACACACACAGACACACACACACACACACACACACACACACATATATATATATATATATATATATATATATATATATATATATATATATATATATATATATATATATATATATATATATATATATATATATATATATATATATATATATATATTATATATATATATATATATATATATATATATATATATATATATATATATATATATATATATTATATATATATAATATATATATATATATATATATATATATATATATATATATATATAATATATATATATATATATATATATATATATATATATATATATATATATATATATATATATATATGTATATATATATATATATTTTCAGTAAAAATGATTGCATTGTTGAGTTATATTTCTTAATTAATTTTAAAAAAAATTTCAATAGTATATTATTTTAAAATTTATTTTGCAAATGGATCTATCTGAAAACGTGTCTTACCATAAAAAATATTAAACTCTTTTACGGAAAAAATGAGAGAAAAAACAAATTAAATTAAATTACAATTAATTTTATTTTGAAAAAGGTGCATTTTTTAGAAAAAGAGGCTTAAATTAGATAAAATTGATGTTATTTGTTTGTAATTTGTTAGAAGAAAGATGAGTGTTTTTTTGCTTATAAACTGTTATGGAGGAAGAACATTTTAAAACAACTGCGCGTAACACATTAGTTTTCGTGTGAACGCACATGTATCTTTACCATGATTCGTACAAACCCACAAGTTATTATATTTTTAGAATAATTAAAGAAAATGAAAAAATAGAAATAATTTATGAATCCGAACTCAGAAAAATGTATTTTTTTTAATTATTTATCTTACTAATATTTTTATTTCAAAATAATTGTTATCATACCTCAAGAACAATGATAACCATTATTGATATTGTACTAATTGAAAAACAAAATTAAACAAAAAGAATATGATAATTTTTGCAAAACATTTATCATATTATCATAATAAATATTTCATACTATATTCTAATTTAAATTGACAAATAAATTATATAAAAGCAGTATTTTATAATTTTTTATGCATACTAAAAAAAACTTACAAATAAATATAAGATTAAATATCACATAATTTATTATACAAATAATTAAGATAAAATCAAAACAAAAAAATCCACATAAACATATTAAAAAAAGTATCATACTAACTATATTATCTGCCCAACACATCGCCTACAAAAAGAACTGCCACGTCATCTTCATCTTTCTGACCAATACTGGACATCTCAACTCCCTCGCTCTTTGTTGAACGGCGACAGCAAGCTACTATAATACACCGGGAAATCAATATGAGAACCACCACAATGGTGGCGTAAACTACCGGAAAAAACCCATTCTCTGTGGGGTTTTTTGTCCGGTTTGACAAAATGAAAAATATAAGTCTTAGGCTCATTAGCAGTGCGGGGAGGAGGAGACATTACGGCTGTTTCAAAAAAAGCGACAAATATCAACTAAAATATTATAATTAAAATTTAAAATACTCCAAAACAAATCTAAAGAAAGTAACTTGCTAAATTATAAGAGTATATGTCGTTTTAGTTAATTTGCTAAACTAAAAGACTCATAGGTTGGACTTTTGCATTAGCACATTCATTAATCTTAATATAATCTTCAAAAAATATTGCTTCTAAAATAATGATAGTCATTAAAAGAATTAGAATTTCGACATATATTTTTTTGATTTTTTAAATTATTATTTAATAACATTTTTTATTTTAATTGGGAATTAATATCATACTAACAGGAGTAGCAATATGACACACACAGACACACATATATATATATATATATATATATATATATATATATATATATATATATATATATATATATATATATATATATATATATATATATATATATATATATATATATATTCTCAGTAAAAAAGATTGCATTGTTGAGTTATATTTCTTAATTAATTTTTAAAAAAAATTTCAATAGTATATTATTTTAAAATTTATTTTGCAAATGGATCTATCTGAAAACGTGTCTTACCATAAAAAATATTAAACTCTTTTACGGAAAAAATGAGAGAAAAAACAAATTAAATTAAATTACAATTAATTTTATTTTGAAAAAGGTGCATTTTTTAGAAAAGAAGGCTTAAATTAGATAAAATTGATGTTATTTGTTTATAATTTGTTACAAAAAGATGAGTGTTTTTTTGCTTATAAGCTGTTATGGAGGAAGAACATTTTAAAACAATGCTCGTAACACATTAGTTTTCGTGTGAACGCACATGTATCTTTACCATGATTCGTACAAACCCACTAGTTATTACATTTTTAGAATAATTAAAGAAAATGGAAAAATAGAAATAATTTATGAATCCGAACTCAGAAAAATGTATTTTTTTTTAATTATTTATCTTACTAATATTTTTATTTCAAAATAATTGTTTTCATACCTCAAGAACAATGATAACCATTATTGATATTGTACTAATTGAAAAACAAAAATTAAACAAAAAGAATATGATAATTTTTGCAAAACATTTATCATATTATCATAACAAATATTTCATACTATATTCTAATTTAAATTGACAAATAAATTATATAAAAGCAGTATTTTATAATTTTTTATGCATACTAAAAAAAACTTACAAATAAATATAAGAGTAAATATCACATAATTTATTATACAAATAATTAAGATAAAATCAAAACAAAAAAATCCACATAAATATATTAAAAAAAGTATCATACTAACAGAATTATCTGCCCAACACATCGCCTACAAAAAGAACTGCCACGTCATCTTCATCTTTCTGACCAATACTGGACATCTCAACTCCCTCGCTCTTTGTTGAACGGCGACAGCAAGCTACTATAATACACCGGGAAATCAATATGAGAACCACCACAATGGTGGCGTAAACTACCGGAAAAACCCATTCTCTGTGGGGGTTTTTGTCCGGTTTGACAAAATGAACAATATGAGTCTTAGGCTCATTAGCAGTGCGGGGAGGAGGAGACATTACGGCTGTTTCAAAAAAAGCGACAAATATCAACTAAAATATTATAATTAAAATTTAAAATACTCCAAAACAAATCTAAAGAAAATAACTTGCTAAATTATAAGAGTATATGTCGTTTTAGTTAATTTGCTAAACTAAAACACTCATAGGTTGGACTTTTGCATTAGCACATTCATTAATCTTAATATAATCTTCAAATAATATTGCTTCTAAAATAATGATAGTCATTAAAAGAATTAGAATTTCGACATATATTTTTTTGATTTTTTAAAATTATTATTTAATAATTTTTTTTTTTTAATTGGGAATTAATATCATACTAACAGGAGTAGCAATATGACACACACAGACACACACACACACATATATATATATATATATATATATATATATATATATATATATATATATATATATATATATAATATATATATATATATATATATATATATTCAGTAAAAAAGATTGCATTGTTGAGTTATATTTCTTAATTAATTTTTAAAAAAAAATTCAATAGTAATTTATTTTAAAATTTCTTTTGCAAATGGATCTATCTGAAAACGTGTCTTACCATAAAAAATATTAAACTCTTTTACGGAAAAAGTGAGAGAAAAAACAAATTAAATTAAATTACAATTAATTTTATTTTGAAAAAGGTGCATTTTTTAGAAAAAGAGGCTTAAATTAGATAAAATTGATGTTATTTGTTTATAATTTGTTAGAAGAAAGATGAGTGTTTTTTTGCTTGTAAACTGTTATGGAGGAAGAACATTTTAAAACAAATGCGCGTAACACATTAGTTTTCGTGTGAACGCACATGTATCTTTACCATGATTCGTACAAACCCACAAGTTATTACATTTTTAGAATAATTAAAGAAAATGAAAAAATAGAAATAATTTATGAATCCGAACTCAGAAAAATGTATTTTTTTTAATTATTTATCTTACTAATATTTTTATTTCAAAATAATTGTAATCATACCTCAAGAACAATGATAACCATTATTGATATTGTACTAATTGAAAAAAAAAATTAAACAAAAAGAATATGATAATTTTTGCAAAACATTTATCATATTATCATAATAAATATTTCATACTATATTCTAATTTAAATTGACAAATAAATTATATAAAAGCATTATTTTATAATTTTTTATGCATACTAAAAAAAATTACAAATAAATATAAGAGTAAATATCACATAATTTATTATACAAATAATTAAGAAAAAATCAAAACAAAAAAATCCACATAAACATATTAAAAAAAGTATCATACTAACTATATTATCTACCCAACACATCGCCTACAAAAAGAACTGCCACGTCATCTTCATCTTTCTGACCAATACTGAACATCTCAACTCCCTCGCTCTTTGTTGAACGGCGACAGCCAGCTACTATAATACACCGGGAAATCAATATGAGAACCACCACAATGGTGGCGTAAACTACCGGAAAAACCCATTCTCTGTGGGGTTTTTTGTCCGGTTTGACAAAATGAAAAATATGAGTCTTAGGCTCATTAGCAGTGCGGGGAGGAGGAGACATTACGGCTGTTTCAAAAAAAGCAACAAATATCAACTAAAATATTATAATTAAAATTTAAAATACTACAAAATCAAATCTAAAGAAAATAACTTGCTAAATTATAAGAGTATATGTCGTTTTAGTTAATTTGCTAAACTAAAAGACTCATAGGTTGGACTTTTGCATTAGCACATTCATTAATCTTAATATAATCTTCAAAAAATATTGCTTCTAAAATAATGATAGTCATTAAAAGAATTAGAATTTCGACATATATTTTTTTGATTTTTTAAAATTATTATTTAATAAATTTTTTTATTTTAATTGGGAATTAATATCATACTAACAGGAGTAGCAATATGAAACACACCGACACACACACACACACACACACACATATATATATATATATATATATATATATATATATATATATATATATATATATATATATATATATATATATATATATATATATATATATATATATATATATATATATATATATATATATATATATATATATATATATATATATATATATATATATATATATATATATATATATATATATATATATATATATATATATATATATATATATATATATATATATATATATATATATATATATATATATATATATATATATATATATATATTTTCAGTAAAAAAGATTGCATTGTTGAGTTATATTTCTTAATTAATTTTTAAAAAAAATTTCAATAGTATATTATTTTAAAATTTATTTTGCTAATGGATCTATCTGAAAACGTGTCTTACCATAAAAAATATTAAACTCTTTTACGGAAAAAATGAGAGAAAAAACAAATTAAATTAAATTACAATTAATTTTATTTTGAAAAAGGTGCATTTTTTAGAAAAAGAGGCTTAAATTAGATAAAATTGATGTTATTTGTTTATAATTTGTTAGAAGAAAGATGAGTGTTTTTTTTGCTTATAAACTGTTATGGAGGAAGAACATTTTAAAACAAATGCGCGTAACACATTAGTTTTCGTGTGAACGCACATGTATCTTTACCATGATTCGTACAAACCCACAAGTTATTAATATTTTTAGAATAATTAAAGAAAATTAAAAAATAGAAATAACTTATGAATCCGAACTCAGAAAAATGTATTTTTTTTAACTATTTATCTTACTAATATTTTTATTTCAAAATAATTGTTATCATACCTCAAGAACAATGATAGCCATTATTGATATTGTACTAATTGAAAAACAAAATTAAACAAAAAGAATATGATAATTTTTGCAAAACATTTATCATATTATCATAATAAATATTTCATACTATATTCTAATTTAAATTGACAAATAAATTATATAAAAGTAGTATTTTATAATTTTTTATGCATACTAAAAAAAACTTACAAATAAATATAAGAGTAAATATCACATAATTTATTATACAAATAATTAAGATAAAATCAAAACAAAAAAATCCACATAAACATATTAAAAAAAGTATCATACTAACAAAATTATCTGCCCAACACATCGCCTACAAAAAGAACTGCCACGTCATCTTCATCTTTCTGACCAATACTGGACATCTCAACTCCCTCGCTCTTTGTTGAACGGCGACAGCAAGCTACTATAATACACCGGGAAATCAATATGAGAACCACCACACTGGTGGCGTAAACTACCGGAAAAACCCATTCTCTGTGGGGTTTTTTGTCCGGTTTGACAAAATGAAAAATATGAGTCTTAGGCTCATTAGCAGTGCGGGGAGGAGGAGACATTACGGCTGTTTCAAAAAAAGCGACAAATATCAACTAAAATATTATAATTAAAATTTAAAATACTACAAAACAAATCTAAAGAAAATAACTTGCTAAATTATAAGAGTATATGTCATTTAAGTTAATTTGCTAAACTAAAAGACTCATAGGTTGGACTTTTGCATTAGCACATTCATTAATATTAATATAATCTTCAAAAAAATTGCTTCTAAAATAATGATAGTCATTAAAAGAATTAGAATTTCGACATATTTTTTTTTAATTTTTTTAAATTATTATTTAATAAATTTTTTTATTTTAATTGGGAATTAATATCATACTAACAGGAGTAGCAATATGACACACACACACACACACACAGATATATATATATATATATATATATATATATATATATATATATATATATATATATATATATATATATATATATATATATATATATATATATATATATATATATATATATATATATATATATATATATATATATATATATATATATATATATATATATATATATATATATATATATATATATATATATATATATATATATATATATATATATATATATATATATATATATATATATATATATATATATATATATATATATATATATTTTCAGTAAAAAAGATTGCATTGTTGAGTTATATTTCTTAATTAATTTTTTTAAAAAATTTCAATAGTATATTATTTTAAAATTTATTTTGCAAATGGATCTATCTGAAAACGTGTCTTACCATAAAAAATATTAAACTCTTTTACGGAAAAAATGAGAGAAAAAACAAATTAAATTAAATTACAATTAATTTTATTTTGAAAAAGGTGCATTTTTTAGAAAAAGAGGCTTAAATTAGATAAAATTGATGTTATTTGTTTATAATTTGTTAGAAGAAAGATGAGTGTTTTTTTGCTTATAAACTGTTATGGAGGAAGAACATTTTAAAACAAATGCGCGTAACACATTAGTTTTCGTGTGAACGCACATGTATCTTTACCATGATTCGTACAAACCCACAAGTTATTAATATTTTTAGAATAATTAAAGAAAATTAAAAAATAGAAATAACTTATGAATCCGAACTCAGAAAAATGTATTTTTTTTAACTATTTATCTTACTAATATTTTTATTTCAAAATAATTGTTATCATACCTCAAGAACAATGATAGCCATTATTGATATTGTACTAATTGAAAAACAAAATTAAACAAAAAGAATATGATAATTTTTGCAAAACATTTATCATATTATCATAATAAATATTTCATACTATATTCTAATTTAAATTGACAAATAAATTATATAAAAGTAGTATTTTATAATTTTTTATGCATACTAAAAAAAACTTACAAATAAATATAAGAGTAAATATCACATAATTTATTATACAAATAATTAAGATAAAATCAAAACAAAAAAATCCACATAAACATATTAAAAAAAGTATCATACTAACAAAATTATCTGCCCAACACATCGCCTACAAAAAGAACTGCCACGTCATCTTCATCTTTCTGACCAATACTGGACATCTCAACTCCCTCGCTCTTTGTTGAACGGCGACAGCAAGCTACTATAATACACCAAGAAATCAATATGAGAACCACCACACTGGTGGCGTAAACTACCGGAAAAACCCATTCTCTGTGGGGTTTTTTGTCCGGTTTGACAAAATGAAAAATATGAGTCTTAGGCTCATTAGCAGTGCGGGGAGGAGGAGACATTACGGCTGTTTCAAAAAAAGCGACAAATATCAACTAAAATATTATAATTAAAATTTAAAATACTCCAAAACAAATCTAAAGAAAATAACTTGCTAAATTATAAGAGTATATGTCATTTAAGTTAATTTGCTAAACTAAAAGACTCATAGGTTGGACTTTTGCATCAGCACATTCATTAATATTAATATAATCTTCAAAAAAATTGCTTCTAAAATAATGATAGTCATTAAAAGAATTAGAATTTCGACATATTTTTTTTTAATTTTTTTAAATTATTATTTAATAAATTTTTTTATTTTAATTGGGAATTAATATCATACTAACAGGAGTAGCAATATGACACACACACACACACACACACAGATATATATATATATATATATATATATATATATATATATATATATATATATATATATATATATATATATATATATATATATATATATATATATATATATATATATATATATATATATATATATATATATATATATATATATATATATATATATATATATATATATATATATATATATATATATATATATATATATATATATATATATATATATATATATATATATATATATATATATATATATATATATATATATATATATATATATATATATATATATATATATATATATATATATATATATATATATATATATATATATATATATATATATATATATATATATATATATATTTTCAGTAAAAAAGATTGCATTGTTGAGTTATATTTCTTAATTAATTTTTTTAAAAAATTTCAATAGTATATTATTTTAAAATTTATTTTGCAAATGGATCTATCTGAAAACGTGTCTTACCATAAAAAATATTAAACTCTTTTACGGAAAAAATGAGAGAAAAAACAAATTAAATTAAATTACAATTAATTTTATTTTGAAAAAGGTGCATTTTTTAGAAAAAGAGGCTTAAATTAGATAAAATTGATGTTATTTGTTTATAATTTGTTACAAGAAAGATGAGTGTTTTTTTGCTTATAAACTGTTATGGAGGAAGAACATTTTAAAACAAATGCGCGTAACACATTAGTTTTCGTGTGAACGCACATGTATCTTTACCATGATTCATACAAACCCACAAGTTATTACATTTTTAGAATAATTAAAGAAAATGAAAAAATAGAAATAATTTATGAATCTGAACTCAGAAAAATGTATTTTTTTAATTATTTATCTTAATAATATTTTTATTTCAAATTAATTGTTATCATACCCCAAGAACAATGATAACCATTAACGATATTGTACTAATTGAAAAACAAAATTAAACAAAAAGAATATGATAATTTTTGCAAAACATTTATCATATTATCATAATAAATATTTCATACTATATTCTAATTTAAGTTGACAAATAAATGATATAAAAGCAGTATTTTATAATTTTTTATGCATACTAAAAAAAACTTACAAATAAATATAAGAGTAAATATCACATAATTTATTATACAAATAATTAAGATAAAATCAAAACAAAAAAATCCACATAAACATATTAAAAAAAGTATCATACTAACAAAATTATCTGCCCAACACATCGCCTACAAAAAGAACTGCCACGTCATCTTCATCTTTCTGACCAATACTGGACATCTCAACTCCCTCGCTCTTTGTTGAACGGCGACAGCAAGCTACTATAATACACCGGGAAATCAATATGAGAACCACCACACTGGTGGCGTAAACTACCGGAAAAACCCATTCTCTGTGGGGTTTTTTGTCCGGTTTGACAAAATGAAAAATATGAGTCTTAGGCTCATTAGCAGTGCGGGGAGGAGGAGACATTACGGCTGTTTCAAAAAAAGCGACAAATATCAACTAAAATATTATAATTAAAATTTAAAATACTCCAAAACAAATCTAAAGAAAATAACTTGCTAAATTATAAGAGTATATGTCATTTAAGTTAATTTGCTAAACTAAAAGACTCATAGGTTGGACTTTTGCATCAGCACATTCATTAATATTAATATAATCTTCAAAAAAATTGCTTCTAAAATAATGATAGTCATTAAAAGAATTAGAATTTCGACATATTTTTTTTTAATTTTTTTAAATTATTATTTAATAAATTTTTTTATTTTAATTGGGAATTAATATCATACTAACAGGAGTAGCAATATGACACACACACACACACACACAGATATATATATATATATATATATATATATATATATATATATATATATATATATATATATATATATATATATATATATATATATATATATATATATATATATATATATATATATATATATATATATATATATATATATATATATATATATATATATATATATATATATATATATATTTTCAGTAAAAAAGATTGCATTGTTGAGTTATATTTCTTAATTAATTTTTTTAAAAAATTTCAATAGTATATTATTTTAAAATTTATTTTGCAAATGGATCTATCTGAAAACGTGTCTTACCATAAAAAATATTAAACTCTTTTACGGAAAAAATGAGAGAAAAAACAAATTAAATTAAATTACAATTAATTTTATTTTGAAAAAGGTGCATTTTTTAGAAAAAGAGGCTTAAATTAGATAAAATTGATGTTATTTGTTTATAATTTGTTACAAGAAAGATGAGTGTTTTTTTGCTTATAAACTGTTATGGAGGAAGAACATTTTAAAACAAATGCGCGTAACACATTAGTTTTCGTGTGAACGCACATGTATCTTTACCATGATTCATACAAACCCACAAGTTATTACATTTTTAGAATAATTAAAGAAAATGAAAAAATAGAAATAATTTATGAATCTGAACTCAGAAAAATGTATTTTTTTAATTATTTATCTTAATAATATTTTTATTTCAAATTAATTGTTATCATACCCCAAGAACAATGATAACCATTAACGATATTGTACTAATTGAAAAACAAAATTAAACAAAAAGAATATGATAATTTTTGCAAAACATTTATCATATTATCATAATAAATATTTCATACTATATTCTAATTTAAGTTGACAAATAAATGATATAAAAGCAGTATTTTATAATTTTTTATGCATACTAAAAAAAACTTACAAATAAATATAAGAGTAAATATCACATAATTTATTATACAAATAATTAAGATAAAATCAAAACAAAAAAATCCACATAAACATATTAAAAAAAGTATCATACTAACAAAATTATCTGCCCAACACATCGCCTACAAAAAGAACTGCCACGTCATCTTCATCTTTCTGACCAATACTGGACATCTCAACTCCCTCGCTCTTTGTTGAACGGCGACAGCAAGCTACTATAATACACCGGGAAATCAATATGAGAACCACCACACTGGTGGCGTAAACTACCGGAAAAACCCATTCTCTGTGGGGTTTTTTGTCCGGTTTGACAAAATGAAAAATATGAGTCTTAGGCTCATTAGCAGTGCGGGGAGGAGGAGACATTACGGCTGTTTCAAAAAAAGCGACAAATATCAACTAAAATATTATAATTAAAATTTAAAATACTCCAAAACAAATCTAAAGAAAATAACTTGCTAAATTATAAGAGTATATGTCATTTAAGTTAATTTGCTAAACTAAAAGACTCATAGGTTGGACTTTTGCATTAGCACATTCATTAATATTAATATAATCTTCAAAAAAATTGCTTCTAAAATAATGATAGTCATTAAAAGAATTAGAATTTCGACATATTTTTTTTTAATTTTTTTAAATTATTATTTAATAAATTTTTTTATTTTAATTGGGAATTAATATCATACTAACAGGAGTAGCAATATGACACACACACACACACACACACAGATATATATATATATATATATATATATATATATATATATATATATATATATATATATATATATATATATATATATATATATATATATATATATATATATATATATATATATATATATATATATATATATATATATATATATATATATATATATATATATATATATATATATATATATATATATATATATATATATATATATATATATATATATATATATATATATATATATTTTCAGTAAAAAAGATTGCATTGTTGAGTTATATTTCTTAATTAATTTTTTTAAAAAATTTCAATAGTATATTATTTTAAAATTTATTTTGCAAATGGATCTATCTGAAAACGTGTCTTACCATAAAAAATATTAAACTCTTTTACGGAAAAAATGAGAGAAAAAACAAATTAAATTAAATTACAATTAATTTTATTTTGAAAAAGGTGCATTTTTTAGAAAAAGAGGCTTAAATTAGATAAAATTGATGTTATTTGTTTATAATTTGTTAGAAGAAAGATGAGTGTTTTTTTGCTTATAAACTGTTATGGAGGAAGAACATTTTAAAACAAATGCGCGTAACACATTAGTTTTCGTGTGAACGCACATGTATCTTTACCATGATTCGTACAAACCCACAAGTTATTAATATTTTTAGAATAATTAAAGAAAATTAAAAAATAGAAATAACTTATGAATCCGAACTCAGAAAAATGTATTTTTTTTAACTATTTATCTTACTAATATTTTTATTTCAAAATAATTGTTATCATACCTCAAGAACAATGATAGCCATTATTGATATTGTACTAATTGAAAAACAAAATTAAACAAAAAGAATATGATAATTTTTGCAAAACATTCATCATATTATCATAATAAATATTTCATACTATATTCTAATTTAAATTGACAAATAAATTATATAAAAGTAGTATTTTATAATTTTTTATGCATACTAAAAAAAACTTACAAATAAATATAAGAGTAAATATCACATAATTTATTATACAAATAATTAAGATAAAATCAAAACAAAAAAATCCACATAAACATATTAAAAAAAGTATCATACTAACAAAATTATCTGCCCAACACATCGCCTACAAAAAGAACTGCCACGTCATCTTCATCTTTCTGACCAATATTGGACATCTCAACTCCCTCGCTCTTTGTTGAACGGCGACAGCAAGCTACTATAATACACCAAGAAATCAATATGAGAACCACCACACTGGTGGCGTAAACTACCGGAAAAACCCAATTTCTGTGGGGTTTTTTGTCCGGTTTGACAAAATGAAAAATATGAGTCTTAGGCTCATTAGCAGTGCGGGGAGGAGGAGACATTACGGCTGTTTCAAAAAAAGCGACAAATATCAACTAAAATATTATAATTAAAATTTAAAATACTCCAAAACAAATCTAAAGAAAATAACTTGCTAAATTATAAGAGTATATGTCATTTAAGTTAATTTGCTAAACTAAAAGACTCATAGGTTGGACTTTTGCATCAGCACATTCATTAATATTAATATAATCTTCAAAAAAATTGCTTCTAAAATAATGATAGTCATTAAAAGAATTAGAATTTCGACATATTTTTTTTTAATTTTTTTAAATTATTATTTAATAAATTTTTTTATTTTAATTGGGAATTAATATCATACTAACAGGAGTAGCAATATGACACACACACACACACACACACAGATATATATATATATATATATATATATATATATATATATATATATATATATATATATATATATATATATATATATATATATATATATATATATATATATATATATATATATATATATATATATATATATATATATATATATATATATATATATATATATATATATATATATATATATATATATATTTTCAGTAAAAAAGATTGCATTGTTGAGTTATATTTCTTAATTAATTTTTTTAAAAAATTTCAATAGTATATTATTTTAAAATTTATTTTGCAAATGGATCTATCTGAAAACGTGTCTTACCATAAAAAATATTAAACTCTTTTACGGAAAAAA
This sequence comes from Lathyrus sativus, assembly GCA_963859935.3. Taxonomy (NCBI): domain Eukaryota; kingdom Viridiplantae; phylum Streptophyta; class Magnoliopsida; order Fabales; family Fabaceae; genus Lathyrus; species Lathyrus sativus. The sequence goes on along the minus strand of OZ012736.1, from coordinate 457,501,355 downwards.
TGAGAGAAAAAACAAATTAAATTAAATTACAATTAATTTTATTTTGAAAAAGGTGCATTTTTTAGAAAAAGAGGCTTAAATTAGATAAAATTGATGTTATTTGTTTATAATTTGTTACAAGAAAGATGAGTGTTTTTTTGCTTATAAACTGTTATGGAGGAAGAACATTTTAAAACAAATGCGCGTAACACATTAGTTTTCGTGTGAACGCACATGTATCTTTACCATGATTCATACAAACCCACAAGTTATTACATTTTTAGAATAATTAAAGAAAATGAAAAAATAGAAATAATTTATGAATCTGAACTCAGAAAAATGTATTTTTTTAATTATTTATCTTAATAATATTTTTATTTCAAATTAATTGTTATCATACCCCAAGAACAATGATAACCATTAACGATATTGTACTAATTGAAAAACAAAATTAAACAAAAAGAATATGATAATTTTTGCAAAACATTTATCATATTATCATAATAAATATTTCATACTATATTCTAATTTAAGTTGACAAATAAATGATATAAAAGCAGTATTTTATAATTTTTTATGCATACTAAAAAAAACTTACAAATAAATATAAGAGTAAATATCACATAATTTATTATACAAATAATTAAGATAAAATCAAAACAAAAAAATCCACATAAACATATTAAAAAAAGTATCATACTAACAAAATTATCTGCCCAACACATCGCCTACAAAAAGAACTGCCACGTCATCTTCATCTTTCTGACCAATACTGGACATCTCAACTCCCTCGCTCTTTGTTGAACGGCGACAGCAAGCTACTATAATACACCGGGAAATCAATATGAGAACCACCACACTGGTGGCGTAAACTACCGGAAAAACCCATTCTCTGTGGGGTTTTTTGTCCGGTTTGACAAAATGAAAAATATGAGTCTTAGGCTCATTAGCAGTGCGGGGAGGAGGAGACATTACGGCTGTTTCAAAAAAAGCGACAAATATCAACTAAAATATTATAATTAAAATTTAAAATACTCCAAAACAAATCTAAAGAAAATAACTTGCTAAATTATAAGAGTATATGTCATTTAAGTTAATTTGCTAAACTAAAAGACTCATAGGTTGGACTTTTGCATCAGCACATTCATTAATATTAATATAATCTTCAAAAAAATTGCTTCTAAAATAATGATAGTCATTAAAAGAATTAGAATTTCGACATATTTTTTTTTAATTTTTTTAAATTATTATTTAATAAATTTTTTTATTTTAATTGGGAATTAATATCATACTAACAGGAGTAGCAATATGACACACACACACACACACACAGATATATATATATATATATATATATATATATATATATATATATATATATATATATATATATATATATATATATATATATATATATATATATATATATATATATATATATATATATATATATATATATATATATATATATATATATATATATATATATATATATATATATATATATATATATATATATATATATATTTTCAGTAAAAAAGATTGCATTGTTGAGTTATATTTCTTAATTAATTTTTTTAAAAAATTTCAATAGTATATTATTTTAAAATTTATTTTGCAAATGGATCTATCTGAAAACGTGTCTTACCATAAAAAATATTAAACTCTTTTACGGAAAAAATGAGAGAAAAAACAAATTAAATTAAATTACAATTAATTTTATTTTGAAAAAGGTGCATTTTTTAGAAAAAGAGGCTTAAATTAGATAAAATTGATGTTATTTGTTTATAATTTGTTACAAGAAAGATGAGTGTTTTTTTGCTTATAAACTGTTATGGAGGAAGAACATTTTAAAACAAATGCGCGTAACACATTAGTTTTCGTGTGAACGCACATGTATCTTTACCATGATTCATACAAACCCACAAGTTATTACATTTTTAGAATAATTAAAGAAAATGAAAAAATAGAAATAATTTATGAATCTGAACTCAGAAAAATGTATTTTTTTAATTATTTATCTTAATAATATTTTTATTTCAAATTAATTGTTATCATACCCCAAGAACAATGATAACCATTAACGATATTGTACTAATTGAAAAACAAAATTAAACAAAAAGAATATGATAATTTTTGCAAAACATTTATCATATTATCATAATAAATATTTCATACTATATTCTAATTTAAGTTGACAAATAAATGATATAAAAGCAGTATTTTATAATTTTTTATGCATACTAAAAAAAACTTACAAATAAATATAAGAGTAAATATCACATAATTTATTATACAAATAATTAAGATAAAATCAAAACAAAAAAATCCACATAAACATATTAAAAAAAGTATCATACTAACAAAATTATCTGCCCAACACATCGCCTACAAAAAGAACTGCCACGTCATCTTCATCTTTCTGACCAATACTGGACATCTCAACTCCCTCGCTCTTTGTTGAACGGCGACAGCAAGCTACTATAATACACCGGGAAATCAATATGAGAACCACCACACTGGTGGCGTAAACTACCGGAAAAACCCATTCTCTGTGGGGTTTTTTGTCCGGTTTGACAAAATGAAAAATATGAGTCTTAGGCTCATTAGCAGTGCGAGGAGGAGGAGACATTACGGCTGTTTCAAAAAAAGCGACAAATATCAACTAAAATATTATAATTAAAATTTAAAATACTCCAAAACAAATCTAAAGAAAATAACTTGCTAAATTATAAGAGTATATGTCGTTTAAGTTAATTTGCTAAACTAAAAGACTCATAGGTTGGACTTTTGCATTAGCACATTCATTAATATTAATATAATCTTCAAAAAAATTGCTTCTAAAATAATGATAGTCATTAAAAGAATTAGAATTTCGACATATATTTTTTTGATTTTTTAAAATTATTATTTAATAAATTTTTTTATTTTAATTGGGAATTAATATCATACTAACAGGAGTAGCAATATGACACACACACACACACACAGATATATATATATATATATATATATATATATATATATATATATATATATATATATATATATATATATATATATATATATATATATATATATATATATATATATATATATATATATATATATATATATATATATATATATATATATATATATATATATATATATATATATATATATATATATATATATTTTCAGTAAAAAAGATTGCATTGTTGAGTTAGATTTCTTAATTAATTTTTTAAAAAAATTTCAATAGTATATTATTTTAAAATTTATTTTGCAAATGGATCTATCTGAAAACGTGTCTTACCATAAAAAATATTAAACTCTTTTACGGAAAAAATGAGAGAAAAAACAAATTAAATTAAATTACAATTAATTTTATTTTGAAAAAGGTGCATTTTTTAGAAAAAGAGGCTTAAATTAGATAAAATTGATGTTATTTGTTTATAATTTGTTACAAGAAAGATGAGTGTTTTTTTGCTTATAAACTGTTATGGAGGAAGAACATTTTAAAACAAATGCGCGTAACACATTAGTTTTCGTGTGAACGCACATGTATCTTTACCATGATTCATACAAACCCACAAGTTATTACATTTTTAGAATAATTAAAGAAAATGAAAAAATAGAAATAATTTATGAATCTGAACTCAGAAAAAATGTATTTTTTTAATAATTTATCTTAATAATATTTTTATTTCAAAATAATTGTTATCATACCTCAAGAACAATGATAACCATTGTTGATATTGTACTAATTGAAAAACAAAATTAAACAAAAAGAATATGATAATTTTTGCAAAACATTTATCATATTATCATAATAAATATTTCATACTATATTCTAATTTAAATTGACAAATAAATTATATAAAAGCAGTATTTTATAATTTTTTATGCATACTAAAAAAAACTTACAAATAAATATAAGATTAAATATCACATAATTTATTATAAAAATAATTAAGATAAAATCAAAACAAAAAAATCCACATAAACATATTAAAAAAAGTATCATACTAACTAAATTATCTTCCCAACACATCGCCTACAAACCGAACTGCCACGTCATCTTCATCTTTCTGACCAATACTGGACATCTCAACTCCCTCGCTCTGTGTTGAACGGCGACAGCAAGCTACTATAATACACCGGGAAATCAATATGAGAACCACCACAATGGTGGCGTAAACTACCGGAAAAACGCATTCTCTGTGGGGGTTTTTGTCCGGTTTGACAAAATGAAAAATATGAGTCTTAGGCTCATTAGTAGTGCGGGGAGGAGGAGACATTACGGCTGTTTCAAAAAAAGCGACAAATATCAACTAAAATATTATAATTAAAATTTAAAATACTCCAAAACAAATCTAAAGAAAATAACTTGCTAAATTATAAGAGTATATGTCGTTTTAGTTAATTTGCTAAACTAAAAGACTCATAGGTTGGACTTTTGCATTAGCACATTCATTAATTTTAATATAATCTTCAAAAAATATGGCTTCTAAAATAATTATAGTCATTAAAAGAATTAGAATTTCGACATATATTTTTTTGATTTTTTAAAATTATTATTTAATAAATTTTTTTATTTTAATTGGGAATTAATATCATACTAACAGGAGTAGCAATATGACACACACAGACACACACACACAGATATATATATATATATATATATATATATATATATATATATATATATATATATATATATATATATATATATATATATATATATATATATATATATATATATATATATATATATATATATATATATATATATATATATATATATATATATATATATATATATATATATATATATATATATATATATATATATATATATATATATATATATATATATATATATATATATATATATATATATATATATATATATATATATATATATATATATATATATATATATCCAGTAAAAAATATTGCATTGTTGAGTTATATTTCTTAATTAATTTTTTAAAAAAATTTCTATAGTATATTATTTTAAAATTTATTTTGCAAATGGATCTATCTGAAAACGTGTCTTACCATAAAAAATATTAAACTCTTTTGCGGAAAAAATGAGAGAAAAAACAAATTAAATTAAATTACAATTAATTTTATTTTGAAAAAGGTGCATTTTTTAGAAAAAGAGGCTTAAATTAGATAAAATTGATGTTATTTGTTTTTAATTTGTTACAAGAAAGATGAGTGTTTTTTTGCTTATAAACTGTTATGGAGGAAGAACATTTTAAAACAAATGCGCGTAACACATTAGTTTTCGTGTGAACGCACATGTATCTTTACCATGATTCATACAAACCCACAAGTTATTACATTTTTAGAATAATTAAAGAAAATGAAAAAATAGAAATAAATTATGAATCCGAACTCAGAAAAATGTATTTTTTTAATTATTTATCTTAATAATATTTTTATTTCAAAATAATTGTTATCATACCTCAAGAACAATGATAACCATTATTGATATTGTACTAATTGAAAAACAAAATTAAACAAAAAGAATATGATAATTTTTGCAAAACATTTATCATATTATCATAATAAATATTTCATACTATATTTTGCCAATACCTTCCCTAGATATAACTAACCCCCGATTCCCGAATCTCTTAAGCATTGTCGTTACATCGCGAAAAAGGTTTTTCTCTTTTTAGACATATCCTTTGGATAAAATAAAGTCCGGTTGTAAAAAGAAATAAGATTCAAGTTAATTAATAGCTTGATATCCAATTTTCACCGCAACAGAAATGGCGACTTCACTGGGGACTTGCTTTTTGTTTTGAGGGTTTAGCCTATCTTGTTTGAATACTTGCTTATTTGTGAATACTTGTAAATATGTGCATATGTGCTCTGTTGGTTCTTGGGGACTTTGAATGGTGAGACAACACTATACCCGTGTTTAAGCGTACTTATGATAGGACGGTGGTATATTCAAGGAGACTTATAGGGAGTTGATTCCCGACCAAGTTGACTTGAGAAAACCACCACTCTGTAGAGGCCCTTCTAAGAGTTAGTATTGTTGATCAAGTATTCGTGAAAACAATGCTACTTTCTACGTAGGAGCCCGTGATACTGAGGACCTTTAGATTACCTTTTCCCCCACTATGGCTTTTTTAGGATGTAGTGCGATGACTATAAGGAAGTAATTCCAAAGTAGTTGATACGCGATACTACACTTGGACGAGACTCTCTTGAGAATATTATCGACCACCAAGTATTTGGGAAATTGATAATATTTGAAAGATGGGTCGAGGACTCCGGGAACTCTTTTAGAACCTTGTTCTGCAGTTGTGGAAACCTTAGTACATACCTTTGGGGAGGGTAGACCTTGACTCCTTACTCATGTTCTCCAAACCAAAACCTTTATCTGTTTTTATCCATGTGTATATGTATCTGTGCTTACCTGTGTTTGTGCATTCATGCATTCATGAACATCATATCATAAAGGTTTCATGGAACTCAGATCTCTTGTTTGTAAACAATAGGATCATCATGGATAATGGAAAAAAGAAAACCATGAAGTACACTTACAAAAGTCCTAACTTGACTGACATAGAAAGGTTGAGCACTTTGATAACAGATATAGAAGGATTCAAGAGCAGGTACGGGAACTTATTATCATTGTTAAGGGTAAAAAGAAAGATGGATCTGGGACTTCTCTCCACACTCCTCCAGTTTTATGATCCGCTCTATCATTGTTTCACTTTCCCTGATTATCAGCTGGTACCTACACTTGAGGAATATTCTTGCTTGATTGGTTTACCTATTCTTGAAGACTCTCCTTTTCCAATCATGGAGAAGGACCCTAAGGAAGAAGAAATTGCTAAAGCAACGCGTTTAGGATTGGTAGATATACAGAAAAATATGGTTACTAAAGGAGGAGTCTTTGGTTTGACTGCAGAGTTCTTGGTCGGAAAGGCACAATATTATGCTGATCACTTGAGTATGGATACATTCGAAGCTATTCTTGCCTTGCTCATTTATGGAATCTTCTTGTTTCCAAGCTTTGATAGCTTTGTGGATCTCAATGCCATCAAGATATTCTTGAAGAAAAACCCTGTGCCTACTTTACTAGCTAACGCATATCATTCTGTTCACTTGAGAAATTTGCATAAAGGAGGAATGATTGTCTGCTGTGTCCCGTTGTTATATAAGTGGTTTATTTCTCACTTACCTAAAGCTCATGCTTTTTGGAAGTAAGGTTGGTGGTCTCAGAAGGTTATGGCTCTTACTAACTCTGACATTGATTGGTACAGCCGTAGTTACGATGGGATAAAAATCATTGACAGTTGTGGAAGCTTTGGTAACGTACCTCTTCTAGGTACAAGTGGAGGAATCAGTTATAGCCTTGTTCTCGCTCGCCGTCAGCTTGGATATCCTTTGAAGGACAAACCAAACAGCGCCCATATGTAGAATATTTTCTTTAAAGGAGAATCAGAATTGAAGGGGGAAATTCTAAAAGCTTGGGGACATGTACACAAGAAAGGAAAGGAAGCCTTAGGGAAACTTAATTGCATCTCTCTCGAGCCTTATCTCCAATTGGTCCGAAAGAGAGCTATTCAGCTGAAGATGCCTTATTCTCAGCAGAAACCCATGGCTTTAGAGGAATAGCACACAATGATCTTCATGTCTGAAGAGGAGAAGTTAAAAGTTGCTTTGAGGAAATCACAACAAACTGAAGTAGCCTGGAAATATAAGTACCAAGTAGCCGTGGAAGAGAATGAAGAACTCTGTAGACAACTGTAGGTGAAGGATGAGGAAATGGTTGCTTATAAGAAGAGGAAGACACAAGAAGGCTTACCTTCTTCCAGCTCTCAGCCAACTCCATGGAAACTGGTCGTGGACAAACTCGTTCTCGAGAAGGCTCAGTTGGAAGAAGAAATCAAGAAACTCAAAGCAAAAGAAGACTTCTATTTAGAATACTGTCAGCCTTATATTTAGGATTTTTGTAAAATGTACTAGATGTTTTGTAATGCAATCTTGAAAATCAATGAAATGAAATGATGTTTTGATCTGAGTTCCATGAAACCTTCGCACTTGCATTTTAGTTAATTAATCATTCAAGGAACTAAAGATTATTTTGCAGATATTATAGGATGGATTCTGGAAAGAAAGAAGAGGTTGTGTTCCGAAGACCAAGATTGGAGAACTTGAAGAAACTGGTAAGTTTAGTAGAAGACCCCGAGGCATTCAGAGAAAGGCATGGGAATATGCTGTCTTTGCTAGAAGTACAAGTGTATGAAGAGATGTTATCCGCACTCGTGCAATTCTATGATTCAACCTATCATTGTTTCACATTTCCAGATTATCAGTTGCTACCAACTTTAGAAGAATACTCCGCCCTGATGGGAGTAGGCGTCACTCCTAGCCCATTTTCTGGAAGAGAGGGGACTCCTAATGAAAGAGCAGTTGCAGAGGCCGCGTATTTGGAGTTGGACGAGGTACGATCCCATATGGGTGCTAAAGGAGGGTTGTATGGATTTTCAGCTATGTTCCTATGTGAAAAAGCTCAGAGCTATGCCTTGTCAAAAAATACTGAAGCATTTGAGGCCATCCTGGTTTTACTTATTTACGGACTGTTCCTGTTCCCAACTGCTAGTGATTTTGTGGACGCAGATGCGATCAATCTTTTCTTGATCAAAAATCCTGTACCTACCTTGCTGGCTGACACTTACTTTACCCTCCACCGAAGGAACCGTTATGGGGTTGGACGAATTGAATGTTGCACCGTTCTCCTGCACAGGTGGTTTATTTCGCACTTGTCAGAAATTCCAGCCATCTGGGATAAGAAAAATGGACTCTCATGGACAGAAAAGCTGATATTGCTCAAACACTCAGACATTAAATGGTATGATCCTATGTATGGAGGAATTGCCATGATCCAAAGCTGTGGAGATTTCCCGAATGTACCGCTCATCAGCGTCAATGGTTGCATCAGCTATAATCCTATTCTGGCTCGTCGACAGTTGGGGCACCCCATGGAAGATGAACCAGATCCAGACTTTTTGAGAAGATTTTACTTGGAGGAAAGGAAAAATCCCGCTTATAGGGCTCGAATTGCGTATGCTTGGCGTTATGTCCACACAAAGGGAGTAACTGCCCTAGGCCCCCACGACACTACTGTTTCAGAATCTTACCTATCATGGGTAAAAGAAGCGGCAATGAAGATGTTCTATACTCGCTTTGAGCCTGACTCACCCAAGCCTACTCTCGTAGGAGAATTGAAAGCTGCTTTGGCAAAAGCTGAGAAAGAAGGGAAAACGTGGAGAGATAAGTATTTCAAGGCTATGCAAGAGAAGGAAGAGCTTCAAGAATTGATCCGTCAAGGTGGGAAGAGAAGTCAGCCAGAAGACGAAGGGCCATCCAACCAGAAGATTTAGAATCCTTTTGCTTTCTATTTCATTTCATCATGTATTTTGTATTAAAGACATGTATTTCAGTTCCAGATTTGTTGTTGTAAGACTTTCAGTTGTTAATCTATGAAGACTTTGAATTTGCTTATCTCCCCATTGTTATAATTTTTGCAAATATTTCTTTGGATTCCTTGAATGATTAATTTTGCATTGTTACATTTTACATTCATAAGCATTGCATGTGCATGTTCTTGTGTTGTGTCTCATCTCACTGTCTTGTCTCCAGAGAGTGAGAATCACACTGAACCGCCAACATCGATACAACACCCGAGCCCAAGCTCGCTTAAGGATGGAAGAACAGAACTTAGATGGGGACAGAATCAACAATGAACTCGGAGAGCTCCGAGGAGGCATAGAACAGATCAGGGAAGCCTTACAAGTCATTCGTGCAATGTTAGACACTCGAGCCACCGTTGTCTCTGAAATCACTGCAGATCCAATCCCGACGGCTGTTACTATTGCAAATATGCCAACCTATGGGTTACCTCCAGGCTTTGTACCTCCACCAAGAGTCACTCAGCAGACAGTTTCCCTAGGGGGAGAAGTTCCTCAGGCAATTCCTACATATACTCCAGCTGCTGTACAGATTCAGGCACGCTCTGTCTTTCACAATCCTCCACCAGTATACGAAGGTCTTGAGGGGTATGAAGAGGAGAATGAGTCATATGAGAAGTTAAAAGAAAGTGTTGAAACTATAGGAAGAAAGGTCCGAGCAATGGAAGGGAACGATATCTTTGGTACTGACGCCAGAGATATGTGTCTAGTATCCGGATTGGTGATTCCACCCAAGTTTAAAGTCCCAAGTTTCGATCAATATTTTGGTGCAACCTGTCCTCGCACACATCTAATCATGTATTATCGAAGAATGGCTGCGCACGTTGAAGACGACAAGTTAATGATCCACTGTTTCTAAGATAGTTTAAAAGGGGCTCCAGCCAAGTGGTATTTAAGTTTGGACCAATCGAGGATTCACAATTTCCAAGACCTGGCTGACGCTTTTATGAAGCACTATAAGTACAACATGGATATGGCCCCGGATAGAAGACAATTGTTAAGCATGTCACAAAAAAGTACAGAATCGTTTAAAGAGTACGCGCAACGGTGGAGAGAGACGGCATCTCAGGTGGAACCTCCTCTGAATGAAAAAGAATTAACAGACTGGTTTGTTGACACAGTAAGACCAGAGTTTTATGAAAAGATGATCAGTAGTGTGTCTGCAAGTTTTTCTGATATCGTAGCCGTGGGAGTAAGAGTAGAGTTGGGAATGAAGAGCGGGAAGGTAGCCAGCAGTACCAGCAGTTCCAGTAACAGCAATGTCAAGAAGGTTAGTAGTGGTTTTCACAAAAAGAGAGAAGGTGAGACAAATGCAATAATGGGAAGAAGGAACCGTATTTTGATACCACCGTATCAGCATTACCAGCAGCCTCAACAAGGGTTTTTCCAGCAAGTTCAACCAAATTATGCTCAGCAAATTCAGCAACAGCGACCAATATATCCGGTACAGTATGCCCAACAACAATATGCGGCATCTGTAGCCCCAGCATTTAACCATCCTGTCCCAAGTTATCAGTCAGGGCAGCCAGCGCCCGTATATCAGCCCAATCAACAAGGGTATCAACGAGCGCCCAATGCTCCACCCTATCAACAAAACCATCATCAGAGAGTTCAACAACCCAGACAGAATTATCAAAACCGGAGGCCAACCACAAAACCTCCACTTCCACAAATACCAATGACATACACAAAATTATACCCTTCTTTAGTTCACCAAGGTTTGATAACAACAAGACCACTGAATCCAGATAAAACATCTCCCCATTACAACCCAAATGCTCACTGTGCTTTTCACGAAGGTGCCGCTGGCCACGACCTAGAAGGGTGCTTTGCGTTGAAACATCTTGTGAGAGAATTGATGGAGAAGAAAATCTTGTCTTTTGATGATGTACCACCCAATGTTAAAAGTAATCCACTACCAAACCACGGAGGGGTTAATGCCATAGAAGAGTCAGAGGAGAAGATAATTGATAATGTGTCAAAAATCAGAACGCCGCTGAAGACATTACATGAGAAGTTGTCAAAAGCAGGGCTACTGGGAAGTATTCATAATAACTGTGAAGAATGTTCGGATAATTCCAGTGGGTGTGATGTGATACAGAAAGATGTACAAAGATTGATGAATGAGGGGACATTGCAAGTGTGTGGTAAGGTAAGGAAAGAAGAAGTTTATGTGATTGAGCCAGTTTTCGATCTGTCCAGGAAAAGAGAGAAAGTTCAAGTATTCAACAAAAGTGCGAGGCCCGTCTTCAACAGAGCTGCTATCGGTCAACCTCGGCCAATCGTGATCCAAAAGCCAAGATCGTTTCCTTATGATAATACAAGAGTTGTTCCATGGAAATACGACGTAACCGTAGTAGACCAAGAATCAAGAAGGGTTGTTCAGACAGATGATCAGGCGGATGTAACAAATATTGTCGGCACTAGCAAGATGACCCGCAGCGGTCGGATCTATCAACCGAAAGTAGCGGTTACGGTTGCCAAAGAAGTTACTCCCGCCACAATAACCAAAGAAAGAGAAATTCCAAGCACAGAAGAAGGAAATGATGAAGAATATTTTAGAATTATTCGAAGAAGTGATTACAAAGTGATAGATCAGCTTCATCAGACGCCATCAAAAATATCAATCTTGTCACTCTTGGTAAATTCTCCAGCTCACAGGGAAGCGTTACAAAAAGTATTGAGACAGGCCCATGTAACGAAAGATATTTCTCTCGGTCAGTTTGATTCGGTAGTGGCCAACATCACAGCATGCAACACGTTGAGTTTCAATGATGCTGAATTGCCGAAAGAAAGACGTAATCATAACCGTGCGCTGCACATCTCTATCGAATGCCAAGAAGACACTCTGGCCCGAGTACTGGTCGACACAGGATCCTCATTAAATGTACTACCCGCAAGGTCACTCGCCAGATTAGCATATGCTGGGGCAAAGATGAAGCCAACATCATTGATTGTAAAAGCTTTCGACGGTTCGAGAAGAACGGTTATTGGTGAAGTAGAGTTACCAATTTTGGTGGGACCCCATGAGTTCAACATTGTATTTCAAGTGATGGACATTAATTCGGCTTACAGTTGTTTATTAGGACGTCCTTGGATCCATGAAGCTGGGGCAGTAACTTCAACCCTGCATCAGAGAATGAAGTTCATGGTAAATGATAAACTGGTAATTGTACATGGTGAAGAAGAACTAATGGTTAGCAATCTATCATCATTTCGGTACATTGAAGCAGATGAAGACGCACTAGAGGCTTCGTTTCAGGCACTAGAAATAGCCAATGCAGTGATATTAGAGGAAACGGTGGTGAAGAGTGGTTCGTCCTTTACATCCTCTCAGAGCGTCAAGTCGATACTGGAAGAAGGCATTCCTGCAGGTTGGGGAGAGATTATCGAAGTCAAGCCGAAGATGGATCGCCAGGGGTTGGGTTACAAACCAACTCATGATGAAGCACCAACACATGACAAAGGGCGTCCGAAAACTATACAAGAAGTATTCATCAGCGGAGGTTTCCAAGTCAGTGATGTGGAAGAAGATTTTAAAGATGAAGACCTGGAGCATTTAGTATATCACTGCAACACTGTCTTGAGCAACTGGGAAGCTATTGAGATTCCTTTGGTTGTTCCTGAGTCAAAGTAATTTGTTTGTCTTTCTTTTCTTGTTTTGTCTTAAATCTCCATAGCCATGCCCAAGGCTATAGGAATGTTTTGTAAGGGCCCCATGCTTTCAAAGATATCAATGAGAAAACGAACTATTTTGTTAAATTCTTCATTTCCTTTACTGTTTTTTTCGCTTTCACTTTAAAAGAAAATGGCAATTTTATAAAACCAAAGTAAATTTTCTCCTTTTGTGTATGCTGCATTTATCTTTGTGTGTTTTAATAAAATTAAGCCATTCCCACCTGCAGCAATGTTCAAAACCCCATTGAATCCTGTGACCATGCATTTCCTCCTGACCTTGATTCACCAATTTACCAAGCTGAAGACGAGGACGAAGACTGTGAAATTCCTGATGAACTGGTAAGATTGGCCCAAAAAGAGGATGCAGAGCTTCAACCCTATAAGGAACAGGTAGAAGTTATCAACCTTGGCACCGAAGAAGATAGGAAAGAGGTCATGATTGGGGCAAGTCTAGGGGCAGAAGTCAAACAGCAACTAGAAGAACTCTTGAAAGAATATGTGGATGTATTTGCTTGGTCCTACCAGGATATGCCGAGTCTAGACACTGATATAGTAGTTCACAAATTACCACTTCGACCAGAATGCCCACCGGTTAAGCAAAAGCTCCGAAGAACCAGACCCGACATGGCTCTTAAAATTCGGGATGAGGTGAAAAAGCATATAGACGCAGGTTTCTTAGCAGTCTCCAAATACCCTGAGTGGGTAGCCAACATTGTTCCTGTGCTGAAGAAAGATGGGAAAGTTAGGATGTGCGTGGATTATCGAGATCTGAATAAGGCCAGTCCAAAGGATGACTTTCCACTGCCACATATTGACACCTTGGTAGACAATACAACCCGTTTTGAAGTATTCTCTTTTATGGATGGTTTCTCCGGGTACAATCAAATCAAAATGGACCCAGATGACATGGAGAAGACCATATTCATCACTCCTTGGGGAACCTATTGTTACAAAGTTATGTCGTTTGGGTTGAAAAACGCAGGTGCTACGTATCAAAGGGCCATGGTAACTTTATTTCATGATATGATGCACAAAGAGATAGAGGTATATGTTGATGATATGATAGCCAAATCTCAAAACAAGGAGGACCATTTGGAACATCTTTTGAAATTGTTCAAGAGACTCAGAAAATATCAATTGAGACTGAATCCAGCCAAGTGTACCTTTGGGGTAAGATCTGGGAAATTACTTGGTTTCATTGTCAGTCACCAAGGGATTGAAGTAGATCCAGACAAAGTCCGAGCCATTCAAGACATGCCAGCTCCACAAACGGAAAAGCAAGTCAGAGGTTTTCTTGGAAGACTGAACTACATATCCAGATTTATTTCCAATATGACTCCTACTTGCGAGCCCATTTTCAAATTGTTACGCAAAGACCAGACGGTTGTTTGGAATTCCGATTGTCAGCAAGCATTTGATAAAATCAAAGGTTTACCTACAAGAGCCTCCAATCTTAATACCTCCGGTTCCAGGAAGACCTCTCTTCATGTATTTAACAGTGCTTGAGAATTCAATGGGTTGTGTGTTAGGCCAACAGAACGAATCTGGACGAAAAGAACATGCGATCTATTATTTGAGCAAGAAGTTTACTGATTGTGAAAGCAGATATTCACTTTTGGAGAAAACTTGTTGTGCTTTGGCATGGGCTGCTAAACGTTTGAGGCAGTACATGATTTGTCATACCACTTTGTTGATTTCAAAAATGGATCCAATAAAGTATATTTTCGAGAAGCCTGCTCAGACTGGAAGACTCGCCCGTTGGCATATGTTGTTATCCGAATATGACATCCAGTACGTAGCTCAGAAGTCTATCAAGGGTAGTGTTTTGTCGGAATATCTTGCAGATCAACCAGTGGAAGACTATGAGCCTCTCAAATTTGATTTCCCAGATGAAGACATTATGTTGGTAAAAGAATGTGAAGAGCCAAGTTCTGATGAGATCCCGCCAGAAGGTCTTTGGTGGAAAATTATGTTCGATGGTTCCTCCAACTACAGTGGGCACGGTGTAGGCGCCGTTTTAATGAATCTGGAAGGTGGTTACACTCCATTCACAGCCAGATTGGATTTTGACTGTACAAACAATATCGCTGAATATGAAGCTTGCATTCTCGGACTCGAGGCAGCTATTGACCTCAAAATCAAACTTCTTGAAGTCAGTGGGGATTCAGCTTTGGTCATTTATCAGGTTACTGGAGAATGGGAAACTAGACATGAAAACTTGATTCCTTATAGAGCCTATATTGTCAAAATGATGGAATATTTCGATGAAATCACTTTCAAGCATATCCCGAGATCTGAAAATCACATTGCCGATGCCCTAGCCATGCTAGCCTCGATGTGGAAAGTCAGGGATGTCAATGACGCCACTCTCATCAAAATTGAACGCAAGACTGAACCCGCCTACTGTCAAATGATTGAAGAAGAGGCTGATGATAAACCAAGGTTCTATGACATAAAGAATTACCTGTTGAAACAAGAGTACCCAACAGATGCTACGTCACTCGACAAGAAAACTCTTAGACGATTAGCATCCAAGTTCTTTCTCAGCAATAATGTGCTTTACAAAAGAAATCATGATATGGTTCTGCTTAGATGTGTTGACCGACGAAAAGCAGAGTTGTTAATACAAGATGTTCACGAAGGAACGTTCGGCACTCATGCCAATGGATACGCTCTGTCTAAAAAGATTTTGAGGGCTGGTTATTACTGGTTGACCTTGGAAACTGACTGTATTCAATACGCCAGAAAGTGTCACAAGTGTCAGATTTATGCAGACAATATGCATGTACCTCCAACGTTGCTAAATGTGTTGTCATCACCATGGCCTTTTTCTATGTGGGGCATCGATATGATTGGGGCAATTGAACCAAAAGCTTCTAATGGACACCGACTTATTCTGGTTGCTATTGACTATTTCACAAAGTGGGTTGAAACTGCATCTTACACTAATGTTACTCGGCAAGTGGTGGCCCGTTTCATAAAAAAGGAAATTATCTGTCGTTACGGGATTCCAAGCCGAATCATAACGGACAATGGTACCAATTTAAACAACAAAGTCATGAAAGAGTTGTGCGATGACTTCAAAATTGAACATCACAATTCTTCTCCCTATAGTCCCAAAATGAATGGAGCAGTAGAAGCTGCAAATAAAAACATCAAAAAGATCCTGCAGAAGATGGTGAAAACTTACAAAGATTGGCATGAGATGCTGCCATTCGCCTTGCATGGATACAGAACGTCCGTCCGCACTTCAACAGGGGCAACCCCTTTTTCTTTGGTATATGGAATGGATGCGGTACTTCCTATTGAGGTCGAGATACCGTCTTTGAGAGTCATAATGGAAACTAAGCTTGAAGAAGCAGAATGGGTAAGAGAAAGGTTTGATCAGCTGAATCTTATCGATGAAAAACGCATGTCTGCAATGTGTCATGGTCAATTCTATCAGAGAAAGATTAAAAGAGCTTTTGACAAGAAGGTCCGTGTCCGGGAATTCCAAGAAGGGGAGCTTGTACTAAAGAAAATCTTACCAGTTCATAAGGACGCCCGAGGGAAGTGGATGCTTAATTATGATGGTCTGTTTGTTGTAAAAACAGTATTCTCAGGAGGCTTATTAATTCTCACAACCATGGATGGAGAGTAACTTACTCATCCAGTGAATTCTAATGCAGTACGAAAATATTACGCCTAAAAAAGAAGAACCCGATAAGCCGAAAACTCAAAAGAACGGCTTATGCAAAAGTTAGGGTTAAAGAAAAAAGAAGAAAAAGGAAAAAGGAGAAAAATAAAAGCTCGCTAAGTTGAAAATCCGAAAGGGCGGCTTAGGAAAAAATGAGCGTCCCGGTGGATTGAAAACCCGAAAAGGTGATCCAGGCAAAAGTTAGGGACAAAGGCGTTTCACTGCATCAGAAGAGTTGTCACTACTTCAAAAGGTTGTCACCATTGCAGAAGATTGAACAGGAGAACCACTTCCAACTGCTCTCGTCGGAATCAAGGATTTGGAGGATTTTAGTCTTTAGGAATAGATGGTCATGGGATTCAATATAACCTTATCCATGTTGCCATTTTTCACTTGTAAAATCTCTATGGAATTTTGTCATTTGCAAGATTTCATTCTTGAATAAAATCGGTGTTGAGCCATTCTTTCCTTTGCAAAATTATCTTTTCCTTTATTTTCTTGTTATGAAAAATATTGTTCGTTGATCAAACGATAGTTTTTGAAAGCGTTAGGGTCAAATTATTTGAATAAAACTTGAAAAGATTGACAAACATAAAAAAACTCCAGCTCATGGAAAGTCAAGGAAAATCATACTTCCCCGAAACCTCAGGGTAGCGAAAGCTTTGATGTACGATCCGATTGTATTCCCAAATGAAGTATAAACAGGTCGAACTGCCAATTCTCCTTTGGTCATGTGTAGGTGTCAAACCTGGAAGACTGTTTCCTCAAAGAACCTCTTATGATGATATAAGGACTAATCCCCAGTAGAAAACTTCTGAGCATTGCGTTTTGAATTTACTTTGTCGTCTCTGAAAAGCTTGTTTAAAAGTTTTGTTCCCCTATTGAGAGTGGATCTAGTTGTCAAAGACTGCATACACTTTTTCAGCCAGGTTGATTCATTCGGTCTCTCAAGTTCAGTGTGCCATCTCCTGATTCCCCGTGAATGTCTAAATCACTGCTAGTGAATTTCTGTTTAAAGACCTGTTGTAACGGGCATTATTTTAAAAGCCAATCGTCATTGGTATTCTTTTGGGTCGTTACCCTATCTTTTTCTTCGAACCAGTCGTAACTGGCATTGTCTTAAATTCCACTCGTCGGTATCCTTGTTTCGGTCGTCACCACCTTTTTTCCTTTAAAATCCCCAGTCGTAACTGGTAGTGTTCGAAATCCAATCGTCATTGGTATTCTCTTGGGTCGTTACCCTATCTTTTTCTTTAAACCAGTCGTAACTGGCATTGTCTTAACCCCACTCATTATTAACTTTTGGTTCGGTTGTTGCCAACCTTTCCCTCTGAAGTCTAGTCGTCACTAGCAAATCCCCTGTGAAATCTAGTCGTTACTAAGTGATTTTCGTTTAAAGTCCAGTCGTAACTGGCAGATGTTCGAAACCCAATTGTCATTGGTATCTTGTTGGTCGTTACCAACCTTCCCCATGGAAGTCCAGTCGTAACTGGCGTTACTAAAAATCCAATCGTTATTGGTATATTTTAGTTTGGTTGTTACCAACTTCCCCAGCTAAAGCCTAGTAGTTTGTTAGCATTCTCACATGTTTTGGTCGTCACCATGTTTTCTTTTGAAGACCAGTCGTAACTGGAATCGCCTAAAAATCCAATCGTCATTGGTACCCTGACTTGGTCGTCACCATATGCTCCTTTAAGTACAGTAGTTACTGGCATTACTTGAAATTTGGTCGTCACCAATTTCCCCAGTCGAAGTCTTGCATTACCAATTGGAGTTAAAACTTCATTTGTTATTATCTCAGGTTGGTTGTTACCATTACCTCCAGGAAGTTTAGTGGTTACTAGCACTGCCTAAGTCATCTGTTTAAAACTGGGTGACATCATTATCCCTAGTGAAACCTTTCCCTCAGACAAGTCTCGGAGATCTAGTTGTCACTAGTATTTCCCATCATGTTTTGTCTTTGTTTCTTGTCCACTCCTGAAGATCCCGTTTGAACTCTTCACTATAGGAAGTCCCATCTGATCATCCCCAGTGAGGTTCGAGTTTTAATTCCCCAGTAAAAAGTCGCTCGTGTCCCTGGTAGAAATCTACCTTGTTCCCCGATGAAGTGTTTGCTTTTCCCAGTAAGATTGTCACCTTCATTAGACTTTGTGCGCCCTCATTTTTCTCCCCGTTATCACTAGTCATGATTGAACTATTGATTGTTATACCTCGGTATTCCCCAGTGTCGGATCCACAATGGCAGGTCCTCGCGAGTAGTTACTCGTTGTTTTGTTTGTCTGTCTGTTGCATATGTCTTGCATCCAAGCATCATAAAGCATCATTTAGAATTCATGACACATCATGACCTGTCCTTTTGCATATCATCGAATCTAAGGAACAAAATTTTCGGTTTTTCTATATTTAAATACCTTTCACTGCGATAATACGAGGATTGTCATCTATCAGTTCCATCTAGTGAAGATATTTAAATAGGGGAAACTGTTGCACCCCAAATTTTGACCCCTTAGATTCTTATTATCATTTTAGGAGCATACTCATGAACTGTCTAACCTTAATCCAGTGCAAGTCTGTCTTTGTCAAATTGCAGATGAATCAGGGTTTCGTACAGTCGAAACCAAAACTTCAGGGTTTGTGATTAGTCAATGTTTTGGGCTCATTCAAATAAGAAACCAGGTCAAGGATATTACATAATGTCAAATAAGAAGCCAATTTGAAAGAAATCATTTCAGAATCAAGAACAGTGCAGTCTGGAGGCCCCGATTAGGGTTTTTAACTAGTAAAAGTCAACTGTGGTTTGACTTTGATGTTGGAAGGTGTTGTAATGGTTGGATTGAGGTACATGAAGTTCATGTAGCTTATTAAAGTTCATCCAAGAAGTTTCAAAGTCTCAGGAGGTCCAGAATGTCAACAGGCGACTCGGTAATCACCGATCGGTCGTACGGTTGACCGAAAAGTCAACTCTCCAAATTTTATGAATTGGACTTCAAGTTGTGAAACAAAGTTGTTCCTTACGTCATATTGGACTTGCATATCAATTTTCATGACCATTGGATCAAGGATGAAGGCGTAATCGAGAAATCGGGAAATTAGGGTTTTGAAAAGGGATAAACCATAACTCCTTAACCACACATCCAATTGAGTTGGTTCAAAGCTCATTTGGAAGCTCTTGACAATTCCTACAAGAGCCCCTAAGTGGTCCATGATCATAAAATCCATAGATTTTGAGTTATGGTCAAATTCTTTTCAAGAAGGGAAAAAGACTTGGGAAAATTTCACTTTTTAAGCTCATTTTTAGCTACTTTGGAGGGCTTTTTGGCCAAGTTACTTTGAGAAATTGAAACTCATGAAAACATGAATATTTTAGAGCTATGTGAGGGCTTTCTAAATTGTACTAGAACATCTCAAGAGGAGTTATGAGCAGAAAGTTACATGTGTTCAAAGTTAAGGGTTTCACATGTTAAGTCCCACATTGGCCAAATTTTCCAAGAGACCTACTTCACTAAATCTGCCAATTTTTCTTGATTCAACTTGTTATGTGTGACATATCAGATGTGTGTAGCATGAAAGAGCAAGAGATTATGCAGAAGTTCGCTGAATTAGCCAAGAAGCAAGTTGCTTGCAAGTGGATTTTCAACTTGTTTTCAAAAAGCAAAGCAAGCATGAGGTGTAAAGTTGCTTTTCTGAACCAGCCACTTTCCCATACCTCTAGCCTGATATTAGCATCAGTAAACCCATCAATTTGCTTGACCTTTGGGCTAAGGTAACAGCCAAGTAAACTTTCCAAAGGAGGTTTCTCAAAAAAATCTCAAACTTTACTTCATGATGAAGTATTCTCACCAAGCAAGCTCCTCACTCACTTGCCTATAAAAGGAGGTTTCCTTCACCTCATTTACATCATTCACAATCTGCTAAACACCAGAAAAATTCCCAACTCTTGCTAGTTTCAATCCTTGCTTGAAAAACTCCAAAGTTCACAAAAAGTTTAAAAATTCAGTTTTACACATATGCTGCCAAAATCAGTTCTACACTTTCCCACACCCCAACAATCATCCACACACTCCATAAACATGGTATAGAAGGTGTCTAAACTATTGAACCACTCCAAAACCTCACAAATCAAAAAATCACTTTCCTTACCACATTACTTTAGCCAAAAGCCACAAAATTTGTCAAAACTTGTTCCATCCACTTTCTTGGCATTCCAATCATCCTAACACCTCACATATGATGTTTCTCAACTGTCCAAAGTGTTAGAAATCATTGGAAAGTCCTAGTTCCTCATTTGGCATCAAAGTTGCATTTTGCTTAAAAGTGAAGAAAGGATTCAAGGCAAAGGGAGCACTTGAAGTTTCTCTGGTTTTCTTGGTGTTTAAACTTACTCAATATAAGCTACTAGAGGTATGTGAACATTCATTTCTTACTTTACATCATAGTTTCATGATTTTTGCATTTTTGAGCTCAATAGGTGAAAACTAGGTTATGTGTGTGTTCATGCCAAGATCTGTCATGACAGAGGTACAACCCTCTTGCTGATTTAAAACACATTTGAAATCATGAATATGTTGTAAGTATGAGTTTGTTTAGAGCTGTTGGTGCTTTGTTTGTGTTTTCATCCAAAATACCATATTCTTGCACTTTTATGCCATGAACTTGCTAGTTTGAATTTCAAGACAAAAGTGGTCTATAACTAAGTTCACAACCATTCATTAATGCATTTGTGATGTGTATATGAGCCTAAGCATAAGTTAATTTCCTCTATTTTGTTCCCATGTAAAGAAAAACCTGCTGCAGCTACTTGTGAATGTTTTCTTGTATTTCACCAAAAACCTTGCATTTCTCATGTCACTTTCACAATCTGTTGGTATTAATCAAATTGGAAGTGTTAGAATCACTTGTTAACATTTATGTGAGGTGTGTGTGCTTGTGTTTTGGACAGAACTTGTGTGCATCATGTTACTCACTTTCAAATTGCATTTTTCAACCATTTTGAGCATCGTATACCAGTTTTTGAATTCTGTTGTGTTTCAACCCAAAACAATTGTTGGTACACCTCAAACATATCATTTTTAAAAGGTTCAAACTCTCATTTGAGTAGTAAAACCATTGGTTTGTGTTTTGGACCTCTAGGTGCATTCTTTCAAGCTTTCTTTGCAACTCAACATACCATTTTCATAAACTGTTGGATTTAACTATGTTTGAGGTTTTAAAATCATTTTATGTAACTTGTGTGAGGTGTGTGATCATTTAATTTGAACTGAAGATGCTTAAAACCAACTGTCATGAATTTCACTTTGAAAATGCACATTTTGACTTCACATTTGCAACTACCATGCTACTTTTCATGTTGTTTGTGCTTGGCTTGAAATAACTGTTGGAATTCATCATGTGTGTCATTTGTAACATGTCCATGCTCTTATTTGATTAAAACAATAAGTAGTTTGTGTTTTGGTTTTCATCTTGCATCATTTTCATGACAAATTTGCAACTCACATGACACTTTTTACATTGATTTGTTTCTCATCAAAACCTCTTTTCTAACACTTCATACCAGTCATTTAAAAGATGTTTGCATGATTATTTGGTAGCAAAACAAACTGTCACAAGCCTTTCACTTCAAAATGCATTTTTCACAACAACTTTGCACTTGGCATATCAATTTCACCAACTGTTAGCATTGAGTTATTCCTTAGTGTTAGAATCATTCTTTATCACTTATGTGGTTTGTGTATGTGTGTGGTTTGGATTAAACATGATTGAATCAAGTTGCTGACATCATTATGCATGTCACACAAACACATTATTGCAATTCAAGCACCATTTCTCATGACAGTTATTTTGTGGCTCCAATTGGTGTTTGTAATCATTCAACATCATATTTGTGTTATGTATATATGATTAGTTTGATCTGAATGTGCCTAGAACAGAATATGCACACTTTCATACACCTCACAAGCACAATTTGCACATTGAACACTATAATTCACAACAGTCAGTATGAAGTCTTGCTTTGTGTTCAAATTCATTCAATAATATGTATGTGATGTATATGTGTGTTGAACTTAACCAAATTGTGCACTAAAAACTGAACTGAACACAACTTGCATTTTTACATGATCACATTGCAATTCACATACCACTTTTTGCCACAACCTGATATAGGTCCCCTCAGTTGCATGAACATTTTCCTTATTATTTATGTGGTGTGTGGACATGATTCCCATGATTTAAAGTTGGCTGTAGCATGACATACATCTCAATTTGCATTCCAAAACATCAACTTACAGCAGCCATCGAATTTTCCATTATAGTAAGAATTTTCAAAAACTACCACCACCATCATGTTCCTTGTTTAATTCTACCCCAGATGCATATAAATTTTATGTCGTTTCGATAAACGGTTAGGAAGTTACGCTAGAAAACGTAAATTACTTTTATGTGTTGTTTTGCCCAGCCTGGTGCACATTTTACCCTTATTAATTAAAGGGGTGGCTTATACAAACGGATGTATAGCCACCCCAGTGGTAAGACCATGCGCCTTTCATGCCTAGTACCTGAGTTCGACCCCTGAGGAGGGCAACTCTCTTGTACAATTTTGTGATTTTTTACCAAAACTTCAAAAATTCGTATCTCACTCGTTTTTCATTGTTTTTCGTCTGTTCTTTTTCTATTGTGTTCATATTTATTTCTATTTTCATGCCATGTTTTTATTTTTTATGTTTGCATATTTTATCACTTACTTTGATTATGTGCAAGTTGTGCGCGTTTTCGCGATCGTTTGTATAGTTGCAGATGAATTTCTAAATGTTTCCTTTCAATATTTTTCTTGAAACTTGTTTGAATCCATGTCCATACATGTTAGTTAACATGCTAGGATTTATTTCTCGGTGGTTACCATTTTCATCTGTTAATTTTCATTAAGTACGAACTGTCGTTACAGTATCGGTCTTTTCCATCTGTTAACTGTTATCATCATGTTTCATCCTCATCTTTTCTTATTGTTTAAATTGGTTGTCACCATGAACATGCTTTACATTGATCGTTATCTTGTTTAGCATTTATTTTCTTTTGTCCCCACGCGACGAAACTCGTTAGTTCTCGTCCGAATCGCCTCCCCTTTTCTCCCTCCAAAGGAAGGTCTATCCACTTGACCCTCAATGTCATGGATAATTTATTCACCCTCTCTTGACTTTGTTAAGTCATTTTTACCCTAGCTTAGAAACCATTAGACTTTGCTTTAAGTCTAAGAAACCCACATGTACTAGGAGCGTTCTTCAACTAGAACCCTAGGAAAGAGTTCGTCAACTCTGTGTAAGAATCATCGTCATGATTTCTTACTTTCCCCTTTTTAATAAAACTTAGATTAGGGAGTTTTGTAAAACTCCATACAAACATTGTCATGTTTGTTTTCCCCTTTGAGCCTTGATCGTCATCAAGTGTTATTTTCCCTTGTGAGGCGAACTATGATTGCTCTGATTCTATCCTAGTCAGGATACGTAGGCAGAAGATGAGACGTCTTTGCGAGCAAACTTAGGAAATCACTTAGGACTTTATTTATTTTTATCTTATCCCTTAACCATAGCACAATTCACAAACTTAGCAATCAATCAAACAAAAGGTTCCTGTAGAGTACTACAGATATTTAGGGTGCCAATACCTTCCCTAGATATAACTAACCCCCGATTCCCGAATCTCTTAAGCGTTGTCGTTACATCGCGAAAAAGGTTTTTCTCTCTTTAGACCTATCCTTTGGATAAAATAAAGTCCGGTTGTAAAAAGAAATAAGATTCAAGTTAATTAATAGCTTGATATCCAATTTCCACCGCAACAAATATCCAATAATGAGTCAAAGAAGAGGAAGAGTTCCAAGGATATGAATTTGGACACTTAAAAAAATATTGACCACATAAAAATGCATTTAACACATATAATGTTTCAAAAATTCTAATTAATTTTCGTTTCTGATTTTTAGAAATTTGAACAGTGTTAATCGGTTAACCCGTATGGTTAATCGATTAACACACGCGAATTTTTGAAAAATGATTTAAAAAAAAATAGAATGCATACTCATGAAAACATATTGAAAACATACATAATATCATGCATATATAAAATAGCAAAAGGTCAGATGTCACCTTCATCAAGAATCCCAAGTTCTCGCCGAATTTTGTAGAATGGTTCTTTCACCAAAGGTTTGGTGAAGATGTCGGCGAGTTGA
The DNA here is from genome assembly GCA_963859935.3 of Lathyrus sativus. Taxonomy (NCBI): domain Eukaryota; kingdom Viridiplantae; phylum Streptophyta; class Magnoliopsida; order Fabales; family Fabaceae; genus Lathyrus; species Lathyrus sativus. Next base: position 457,476,316 of record OZ012736.1, on the reverse strand, counting down.
TTGTGCGTGTCGACGAAAGTAACATCTACATCTCCATTCAATACGTGATCTCGAAGGAAGTGATGTCGGATATCTATATGTTTTGTTCTTGAATGCATGACCGGGTTCTTTGTAATGTTGATGGCACTTGTATTATCACGTCGAAGAGGAATGCAGCTGAGGTCTACACTGTAATCGAGGAGTTGTTGCTTGAGCCACAGAACTTGTGCACAACAACTTCCTGCTGCAATATATTCCGTTTCGGCTGTACTGAGTGCCACACACGCTTGCTTCTTGCAGGCCCATGACATTAATGCATTCCCGAGAATGTGACACGTACCGCTTGTGCTTTTTCTATCGGTCTTACATCCTGCATAGTCAGCGTCAGAGTAACCAACTAAAGAACAAATACTACCTTTAGGATACCATAATCCAACGTTCATTGTCCCTTTGAGATACTTTATGATTCTCTTTACGGCTGTGAGATGTGATTCCTTCGGACTTGCTTGAAAGCGTGCACACAAACAAACGCTAAACATAATGTCAGGACGGCTTGCCGTCAAATATAGTAATGAACCGATCATACCTCGATATTTTATTATATCAACTAGAGTACCAGATTCATCTTGATCAACGTACGTTCCGGATCCCATAGGAGTGGACATCACCTTGCAACTATCCATATCGAATTTCTTCAACAATTCCTTGCAATACTTGGATTGGTTGAGGAAGATGCCATCCTTTGTTTGCTTGATTTGTAGTCCAAGAAACTAATTCAATTTTCCCATCATGGACATCTCGAATTCTCCTTGCATCATAAGTGAAAATTCTTCGCAAAGCTCTTTGTTTGTTGATCCGAAGATAATGTCGTCGACATAGACTTGAACCAATAAAGTGTTTCCTTTGATCTTTTTTATGAACAATGTCTTGTCAACCTTTGCTTTTGTAAATCCCTTCTCACATAAGAAATTGCTAAGGCGGTCATACCATGCTCTTGGTGCTTGTTTTAGTCTGTAGAGTGCCTTTTTTAGTTTGTAAACATGCGAGGGATTCTTGAAGTCTTCAAAACCCGGAGGTTGTTTGACGTAGACTTCCTCATTGATGTAGCCATTCAGGAAAGCGCTTTTGACATCCATCTGGAACAATTGAAAATTCATAGAGCAAGCGTAAGCAAGTAGTAATCTAATTGCTTCTAACCTTGCTACCGGAGCGAACGTTTCATCAAAATCAATTCCTTCCTCCTGGTTGTAGCCTTGTGCAACCAATCTTGCTTTGATACGAACTATGACCCCATTCTCGTCAAGTTTGTTCTTGAACACCCTTCTTGTTCCTATGATGTGCTTATGATCTGGCCTTGGTACAGGACTCCAAACTTGATTCCTTTCGAATTGATTGATTTCTTCTTGCATTGCTACAATCCATTAGTCGTCGCCTAAGGCTTCATCAATCTTGGTTGGTTCAATTTGAGACACAAAAGCCATGTTGAGACAAACATCCTTTAGATTAAGTCGAGTTGCAACGCCTTGGCTAATATCACCAATAACTTTATCTATCGGGTGATCTCTATGCGTTCTCCATTCCTTTGGAAGATCTTGATATTCTTCAATGATTTGAGTGACACCTTCTGGTGTTATTTCCTGATTCTTTGAAGTCTCTTCTTGTTGTTGTGAAGAACCTACTATATCATCACCATCATCCATAATAATATTATCCTCTTTCGAGGGGTTAGTCTCATCAAACGAAACATGAATGGATTCTTCAATAGTAAGTATTCTTTTATTAAAAATTCTAAATAATCTACTATAAAGAGAGTAACCAAGAAATATACCTTCGTCGGATTTCTCATCAAACTTACCGAGATTATCCTTGTTGTTGTTGAGAACAAAGCATTTGCATCCGAATATATGGAAGAATGCTATATTTGGTTTTCTACCCTTGAACAACTAATACGGAGTCTTTTTGAGAAGTGGTCGAATATTGACACGGTTGCTTACGAAGCATGCTGTACTAATTACATCTGCCCAAAAATATTTAGGAAGATTTGCGTCGCTAAGCATTATCCTTGCAAGCTCCACCAGTGATCTATTCATCCGTTCTACGACACCGTTTTGTTGAGGCGTCCTTGGTGCTGAAAAATTATGAGAAATTCCATGCTCTTCGCAAAAATCTTCAAAGTCTGAATTTTGGAATTCTCCACCGTGATCGCTTCTTATAGAGGCTATGGTGAGTGATTTCTCATTCTGAATTTGCTTCGCATACTTCTTGAATGCTTTGAAAGCATCATTTTTCTGCACTAAAAACAATGTCCAAGTGTATCGAGAGAAATCATCAACAATAACTAAAGCATAAAAATTACCTCCGAAGCTTTTTGTTCTTGATGGACCAAAAAGATCCATATGCAACAATTAAAGTGGCCTTGATGTAGAAACCACTTGCATGGATTTGAAAGTTGTCTTGGTCTATTTTCCTTTTTGACATGCATCGCATAATTTATCCTTGATGAATTTTATTTTTGGGAGTCCAACAACTAGATCATGCTTTATCAATTTGTTTAGATGCTCCATGTGGATGTGAACAAATCTTTTATGCCAAAGCCATGCCTCGTTGTTGTTTGCCATAAGACATTTTACCTTCAAGGAAGAGTCATCAAAAGAAATCATAAAAATTTTATTATATCTTTTACCTTTTAGCAAAATGTCATGAGTGACTTCGTGTTCTATCAAGCATTCCTCCTTTGTGAAGTTGATTTGGAACCCTTTGTCACACAATTGACTTATGCTAAGTAAGTTGTGTTTAAGGCCTTCCACATAAAGAACATCTTCGATGATTGTACAAGGAGGTGCACCAATGGTTCCAACTCCAAGAATTTTTCCTTTATTATCATCACCGTAAGTGACGTATCCTTTGGCCTTTAATGATAGACTTGAAAATTTGTTTATGTCTCCCGTCATATGCTTCGAGCAACCGCTATCAAGATACCATTGATTAGACGTTGTCTTGAAGCATACCTACAACACAAATTTAAGTAGTGTTAGGTACCCAAATTGCTTTGGATCCTTGATAGTTAGTACCTTTTCAATCCACACATAATGTCCTTTAGCAACACCAATATTGCGCACATAGCAAGCATTAGGTGTATGGCCTTTAATTCCACAATAAGAACATGTAGGTTGAAATTGACTTCTATATCTAGGAACATAATTCTTTTTCTTCTCAACTTTTGTCTTGTTATGATTTTGATGCTGATTTTTAGAAATGCTTCTCTTTTCTTTAGCATCTTGTCCACTTGCTCTTACAAAAATGGTCTCATTGGTACTTGGTTTTGAAAAAATAGAATATCCTAATCCACTTTTGTCATTAGGATATCTTTGATGTTTAAGAATTTCTTCCAAGCCAATTTGACCTTTTTCGTATCTTTCTAAAACTCTTTTAAGTTGCACAATTTGAAAAGATAGAGATTCGCAATTCTTACATACAAGACTTTGTTTTTCATCTATTGATTTCTGTTTTTCATTTTCAATATTTTTCATAAAAACAGAATTTTGTTCTTCTAAAAATGAAATTCTTTTCTTTTGTGCTGAGATGCTTTTATACAAAGTCTTGCATTCTTTTAGAAGTTCATTTATAACTTCTTGTGCATCATTATCATAAATAGAAAAATTGCTACTAACCTCATTTTCTTCATCGGAGTGGTGTGAATCCATTAAAGCCATATTTGAACATTCATCGCCTTCCGACTCCGATGATGTACTTATCTCGTTATCGTCCCACGCAACATAAGCCTTTTTGTTCTTGAAATCCTTTTTGCCTTTGAATTTTCCTTTATTTGCGAGTTTCAGGCAATCCGGATTTATGTGACCTTGTTTTCCACATTCGTAACATATAACTTCTTGATTTGATGTGGATACCTCCTTTTTCCTGAAATGTTTATTCTTTTTAGAAAAAGAGGAATTTTTATTATTATTGAAAATCTTACCAAGCTTCTTTACTAGAAGCATGAAATTTTCGTCTTCGGAAGATTCGTCATTTTTGTCATCCTTTGTGTCAATCTTCAAGGCAATTCCTTTGGACTTCTTGTCTTGACTTTCATGCTTCGCAAGCCTTCCAAGTTCTAGTTCATGCTCTTGAAGTTTGCCAAATAAGGAAGCGGATGTCATCGTTGAAAGACTCTTCTTTTCCGAAATAGCGGTCACCTTTGGTTGCCATTCTCTTGTTAAGGATCTTAAGACTTTCAAGTTTAGATCATCATTGGTGAAGGTCTTCCCGAGAGCAATCAAATGATTTGTTAGATGAATGAATCTCTTTTGTAAGGTAACAATGGATTCACCAGGATGCATACGGAACATTTCATATTCTTGACTTAAAGTATTAAGTCTTGATCTTTTTACTTCGGCTGTCCCTTCATGCGTTTCTACCAAGGTGTCCCAAATTTCCTTTGCTGATTTACACTGTGATATACGGAAGAATTCGTCCATACTGAGAGCGCTTTGAAGTATGTTGATTGCTTTCTTCTCATTCAAAATTCTCTTCTTGTCATCTTCATCATATGAGGATTTTATCTTTGGAGTGCCTACGTTATTTATGACGCTCATAGGAACATGCGGACCAGTTTCTACGGTTTCCCATATACCGTCTCCTTGAGCCTCAAGATGTGCTTTCATACGGATTTTCCAAAAATCGAAATATTCTCCAGAAAAGAGTGGTGGTTTGTTACTACTTCCACCATCCTTAAAAACGGGTTGGTACTTGCGGAAGCCATACTGAATCGTTAGGAACAGGTTACCTTAACCTGCTCTGATGTCAAATGTAAGTTCAGAGTATGCCTAAGAGGGGGGTGAATTAGGCTTATGGAAACTTTTTCGGATTTTTGGTGTTCTTTAATTTTTCTTTGGTTATGTTCTTAGTGATGAATGCAGTAGAAAGCATAAAGAAAGTGGACACCAAGATTTATAGTGGTTCCCTTCACAATCCGAAGGTACTCCACTCCCCTTTCCACATGAAAGAGAGTTTTCACTATTGTTTTAGAAAGTACAACCTATTACACCATCAACCGGTGAGGCCTACAATCTAACAACAAAACAAACTAGTGTGCAAGAACAATCCTCTTGCAAAACACTAACCCTTGTGTCCAACAATCCTGGATCACAAGTCACAACAGACTATTCTGTAATTCTTTTTATAATTTGAGAGTATAATAGTAATATCAATACAAAGATTGATCTTCTCCTTTAATCAGAATTCACAACTTAATCTCAATACAAGTGTTCAAACAAATGGATGTGAAAGGTTATGCAAGTATGAACACTTTTTGAATGTATATGAAATTATTTGAAAAGTAGTGAATATGATTCAATTATTGTTTTTGAAATTTGTTGGAGGTGTATGTTAATTTGAGATTTTCAAAATTTATATCATCCAGAACACCATTTCAAAAGGGTATATTTGAGTATGAGTTAACACATGGAAAGGTATAACATTCAAATAATTTTTGAAATTGAAATGAAACAATTTTTCAGAAAACGTTCAGTGTTAATCGGTTAACCATATAGGTTAATCGGTTAACACTGTAACGTTGGCCCAAGGAATTTAAAATTTTAGGCCGTTAATCGATTAACCTATATGGTTAATCGGTTAACACTGTAAATACTTTGAAAAATAATTAATTTAAAAGTGTTATACCAATTCCAAATGATTTTAAAACATGTTAATGCATTATGAAAAAATAGTTTATAGTTTTGAACACTTGTATATCAATTAAATTAGATAATTCGATATACCATAGCTTGTGTCCAAGTCTTGAGAGATGATCGAGCAAATGTACATGAGGCTTGAATGTTGATCACTTCCATAATACTTTGATCTTGGTCTTTTGAAAGCTTTTGACTTTTTGCACAGATGAAATGATCTTGAGTCTTGTTGTTGTTGTCATCAAAACCTTGAAACCTTGAGATGAAGAATGCTTCTACAATCTCCCCCTTTTTGATGATGACAACCACTTACAACCAATTGAGTCTTGTGCAGTGATTTGAAGATTTTTGATTCTGGTCTTGTTTCTCCCCCTATGTCCATGAACTCCCCCTTTCTAAAAACAGAGGCTGAGAACAGACAAAAATTCTGCACACATAGACATTAGAAAGCCAAAGCTCTTCTCCCCCTTTGTCATTAGCAAAAAGGAAGGAGCTTTCAAACAAAACTAGAAATTATCGACAATTATGAAAGCAATCAAAAGAACAATCACGTAGGTAAGCAAAACATACTAAGATAGAATTAAACATGCAACAGAGTGCAACCAAAGTAGTGTATGAGTACAACGCAAATGAAACACATTTAATAACATAAACTTAAAACTTAATAACTAGAAAGCAATAAAAGACAACAACATCAACATATTCTCTAAATGTCCTCATCAGCCATATCCTCCTCATCTTCTTCCTCTTGTCCTTCATTTTCTTCATCAGATATAATAAAGTTGCCGGTGTTGGTGCGGCGAGAGGTAAGCACAAGGTTTCGGAGAGAAGCAATGACCCAGGAGGTTTCTCTATGTTGAGTCATCATAGTTTGGTAAAGGAATTCATTTGTAATGCCTCCTTCAGGTACGGGATAGGCTTGGTTGGCAGTGGCTCCTTCATCTGAATACTTATACATACCGTCAGTATCCTTAAAAATTCCGGTGTTCTTGACAATTGTAATTTCGTTAATCTCATTGGTGGTTGATTTCATCTTGGTGGTTGGTTCACGGTTAAGATCCAAAGTTGTCAGCTCCAAAATTCTCGACACCAGCCTTGCATACGGTAGACGGGTTGAAAGAGATAGTTGTTGTTGAAGGTGATACATGATGGTCAAAATCCAGTTGACACGAATCTTGTTCTTGATGGCAAAAAGAAGTTGCATTTCCAAATCGTTAATTTGGGCATGATTTGAATCCTTGGGAATCAGCACATAACAGATTACGTAATGAAGCATCCGATCAGAAACGGTAAGATTCTTTGCATAACACAACAGTCGAGCAGTGCGTTGGTTGGCGATAATCACCTCCTTTGGAAATCTGCAGATCTGATAGTAGAACTCCATCTTGTCGTAGTTGGACCACGGCCCTTCCACGTGGTTAACCCCTTTTCTCAGAAAGTACCCAGATGATGGTATGTTCAGCATAACAGCAACATCAGACAGATTTTCTTCCACAATGCAGTCTCTAACAATTGTTTTCATAACATGCTCATCATTTGCATTCATAAACACAGACAGCTTATGCAAAAAGGATTTGACAAGATCCGGATAGCAATTTCCAGAATCCGACACAAATTTGTCGATCCTCTGATATTTGAGCAAAGCAGGAAAATCAAAAGATGATGCTGGAAAAGCCTTAAGATTCACATACTTTACCGGGAGGATGTGACGAACTCGGACTTTGAAATCCATTTTGCGCTTCTTGGTTGTTCCATAGGGATATCTTCTTCATCAGATGCAGAATGGTGTTCTGGTAGCTTTCCCTGGCCGCGGTTTGATGCTGAAGCCATAGATGAGTTTGATGGAACTGAAGTTATGGGTTCTGAGGAAGTTAGGATTTGAGAAGATGGGGATGTTTATGAGGAGTTATTCAACTTAGAGAGTGGGTGAGAGGTAGTGGGTTTTAAACTTAGGGTTTGAAGAGGGAAGTTCCAAAATAATCTTTAAGAGGGAATAAGATTCAAAGGATAAGGATTTTGGACACTTAGAAGAATATTGACCACATAAAAATGCATTTAACACATATAATATTTCAAAAAATTTAATTAATTTTCGTTTCTGATTTTTAGAAATTTGAACAGTGTTAATCGGTTAACCATATAGGTTAATCGGTTAACACATTAAAAAATTGAGTCAGAATTGAAAATTTAACAGTGTTAATCGGTTAACCCATATGGTTAATCGATTAACACACGCGAATTTTTGAAAAATACTTAAAAAAAGAATGCATACACATGAAAACACAACACAAATAATGCATATACATATTAGAGAAAAGGTCAGATGTCACCTTCATCAAGAATCCCAAGTTCTCGCCGAATTTTGTAGAATGGTTCTTTCGCCAAAGGTTTGGTGAAGATGTCGGCGAGTTGATTGTGCGTGTCGACGAAAGTAACATCTACATCTCCATTCAATACGTGATCTCGAAGGAAGTGATGCCAGATATCTATATGTTTTGTTCTTGAATGCATGACCGGGTTCTTTGTAATGTTGATGGCACTTGTATTATCACATCAAAGAGGAATGCAGCCGAGGTCTACACCGTAATCGAGGAGTTGTTGCTTGAGCCACAGAACTTGTGCACAACAACTTCTTGCTGCAATATATTCCTTTTCGGCTGTACTGAGTGCCACACACGCTTGCTTCTTGCAGGCCCATGACACTAATGCATTCCCGAGAATGTGACACGTACCGCTTGTGCTTTTTCTGTCGGTCTTACATCCTGCATAGTCAGCGTCAGAGTAACCAACTAAAGAACAAATACTACCTTTAGGATACCATAATCCGACGTTCATTGTCCCTTTGAGATACTTTATGATTCTCTTTACGGCTGTGAGATGCGATTCCTTCGGACTTGCTTGAAAGCGTGCACACAAACAAACGCTAAACATAATGTCAGGACGACTTGCCGTCAAATATAGTAATGAACCGATCATACCTCGATATTTTGTTATATCAACTAGAGTACCGGATTCATCTTGATCAACGTACGTTCTGGATCCCATAGGAGTGGACATCACCTTGCAACTATCCATATCGAATTTCTTCAACAATTCCTTGCAATACTTGGATTGGTTGAGGAAGATGCCATCCTTTGTTTGCTTGATTTGTAGTCCAAGAAAATAATTCAATTTTCCCATCATGGACATCTCGAATTCTCCTTGCATCATAAGTGAAAATTCTTCGCAAAGCTCTTTGTTTGTTGATCCGAAGATGATGTCGTCGACATAGACTTGAACCAATAAAGTGTTTCCTTTGATCTTTTTTATGAACAATGTCTTGTCAACCTTTCCTTTTGTAAATCCCTTCTCACATAAGAAATTGCTAAGGCGGTCATACCATGCTCTTGGTGCTTGTTTTAGTCCGTAGAGTGCCTTTTTTAGTTTGTAAACATGCGAGGGATTCTTGAAGTCTTCAAAACCCGGAGGTTGTTTGACGTAGGCTTCCTCATTGATGTAGCCATTCAGGAAAGCGCTTTTGACATCCATCTGGAACAATTGAAAATTCATAGAACAAGTGTAAGCAATTAGTAATCTAATTGCTTCTAACCTTGCTACCGGAGCGAACGTTTCATCAAAATCAATTCCTTCCTCCTGGTTGTAGCCTTGTGCGACCAATCTTGCTTTGTTACGAACTATGATCCCATTCTCGTCAAGTTTGTTCTTGAACACCCATCTTGTTCCTATGATGTGCTTATGATCTGGGCTTGGTACAAGACTCCAAACTTGATTCCTTTCGAATTGATTAAGTTCTTCTTGCATTGCTACAATCCATTGGTCGTCGCCTAAGGCTTCATCAATCTTGGTTGGTTCCATTTGAGACACAAAAGCCATGTTGAGACAAGCATCCTTTAGATTAAGTCGAGTTGCAACGCCTTGGCTAATATCACCAATAACTTTATCTATCGGGTGATCTCTATGCGTTCTCCATTCCTTCGGAAGATCTTGATATTCTTCAATGATTTGAGTGACATCTTCTTGTGGTATTTCCTTATTCTTTGAAGTCTCTTCTTGTTGTTGTGAAGAACCTACTATATCATCATCATCATCCATAATATTATCCTCTTTCAAGGGGTTAGTCTCATCAAACGAAACATGAATGGATTCTTCAATAGTAAGTGTTCTTTTATTAAAAATTCTAAATGATCTAGTATAAAGAGAGTAAGCAAGAAATATACCTTCGTCGGATTTCTCATCAAACTTACCGAGATTATCCTTGTTGTTGTTGAGAACAAAGCATTTGCATCCAAATATGTGGAAGAATGCTATATTTGGTTTTCTACCCTTGAACAACTCATACGGAGTCTTTTTGAGAAGTGGTCGAATATTGACACGGTTGCTTACGAAGCATGTTGTACTAATTACATCTGCCCAAAAATATTTAGGAAGATTTGCGTCGCTAAGCATTGTCCTTGCAAGCTCCACCAGTGATCTATTCTTCCATTCTACGACACTGTTTTGTTGAGGCGTCCTTGGTGCTGAAAAATTATGAGAAATTCCATGCTCTTCGCAAAAATCTTCAAAGTCTGAAATTTGGAATTCTCCACCGTGATCGCTTCTTATAGAGGCTATGGTGAGTGATTTCTCATTCTAAATTTGCTTCGCATACTTCTTGAATGCTTTGAAAGCATCATTTTTCTGCACTAAAAACAATGTCCAAGTGTATCGAGAGAAATCATCAACAATAACTAAAGCATAAAAATTACCTCTGAAGCTTTTTGTTCTTGATGGACCAAAAAGATCCATATGCAACAATTGAAGTGGCCTTGATGTAGAAACCACTTGCTTGGATTTGAAAGTTGTCTTGGTCTGTTTTCCTTTTTGACATGCATCGCATAATTTATCCTTGATGAATTTTATTTTTGGGAGTCCAACAACTAGATCATGCTTTATCAATTTGTTTAGATGCTCCATGTGGATGTGAGCAAATCTTTTATGCCAAAGCCATGCCTCGTTGTTGTTTGCCATAAGAAATTTTACCTTCAAGGAAGAGTCATCAAAAGAAATCATAAAAATGTTATTATATCTTTTACCTTTTAGCAAAATGTCATGAGTGACTTCGTGTTCTATCAAGCATTCCTCCTTTGTGAAGTTGATCCGGAACCCTTTGTCACACAATTGACTTATGCTAAGTAAGTTGTGTTTAAGGCCTTCCACATAAAGAACGTCTTCGATGATTGTACAAGTAGGTGCACCAATGGTTCCAACTCCAAGAATTTTTCCTTTATTATCATCACCGTAAGTGACGTATCCTTTGGCCTTTAATGATAGACTTGAAAATTTGTTTATGTCTCCCGTCATATGCTTTGAGCAACCGCTATCAAGATACCATTGATTAGACGTTGTCTTGAAGCATACCTACAACACAAATTTAAGTAGTGTTAGGTACCCAAATTGCTTTGGGTCCTTGATAGTTAGTACCTTTTTCAATCCACACATAATGCCCTTTAGCAACACCAATATTGCGCACATAGCAAGCATTAGGTGTATGGCCTTTAATTCCACAATAAGAACATGTAGGTTGAAAGTGACTTCTATATCTAGGAACATAATTCTTTTTCTTCTCAACTTTTATCTTGTTATGATTTTGATGCTGTTTTTAGAAATGCTTCTCTTTTCTTTAGCAACTTGTCCACTTGCTCTTACAAAAATGGTCTCATTGGTACTTGGTTTTGAAAAATTAGAATATCCTAATCCACTTTTGTCATTATGATATCTTTGATGTTTAAGAATTTCTTCCAAGCCAATTTGACCTTTTTCGTATCTTTCTAAAACTCTTTTAAGTTGCACAATTTGAAAAAATAGAGATTCGCAATTCTTACATACAAGACTTTGTTTTTCATCTATTAATTTCTGTTTTTCATTTTCAATATTTTTCATAAAAACAGAATTTTGTTCTTCTAAAAATGAAATTCTTTTCTTTTGTGCTGAGATGCTTTTATACAAAGTCTTGCATTCTTTTAGAAGTTCATTTATAACTTCTTGTGCATCATTATCATAAACAGAAAATTGCTACTAACCTCATTTTCTTCATCGGAGTGGTGTGAAGCCATTAAAGCCATATTTGCACATTCATCGCCTTCCGACTCTGATGATGTACTTATCTCGTTATCGTCCCATGCGACATAAGCCTTTTTGTTCTTGAAATCCTTTTTGCCTTTGAATTTTCCTTTATTTGCGAGTTTCGGGAAATCCGGCTTTATGTGACCTTGTTTCCCACATTCGTAACATATAAATTCTTGATTTGATGTGGATACCTCCTTTTTCCTGAAATTTTTATTCTTTTTAGAAAAAGAGGAATTTTTATTATTATTAAAAAACTTACCAAGCTTCTTTACTAGAAGCATGAAATTTTCGTCTTCGGAAGATTCGTCATTTTTGTTATCCTTTGTGTCAATCTTCAAGGCAATTCCTTTGGACTTCTTGTCTTGACTTTCATGCTTCTCAAGCCTTCCAAGTTCTAGTTCATGCTCTTCAAGTTTGCCAAATAAGGAAGCGGATGTCATCGTTGAAAGACTCTTCTTTTCCGAAATAGCGGTCACCTTTGGTTGCCATTCTCTTGTTAAGGATCTTAAGACTTTCAAGTTTAGATCATCATTGGTGAAGGTATTCCCGAGAGCAATCAAATGATTTGTTAGATGAACGAATCTCTTTTGTGAGGCAACAATCGATTCACCAGGCTGCATACGGAACATTCCATATTCTTGACTTAAAGTATTAAGTCTTAATCTTTTTACTTCGGTTGTCCCTTCATGCGTTTCTACCAAGGTGTCCCAAATTTCCTTTGCTGATTTACACTGTGATATACGGAATAATTCGTCCATACTGAGAGCGCTTTGAAGTATGTTAATTGCTTTCTTCTCATTCAAAATTCTCTTCTTGTCATCTTCATCATATGAGGATTTTATCTTTTGAGTGCCTACGTTATTTATGACGCTCATAGGAACATGCGGACCAGTTTCTACGGTTTCCCATATACCGTCTCCTTGAGCCTCAAGATGTGCTTTCATACGGATTTTCCAAAAATCGAAATATTCTCCAGAAAAGAGTGGTGGTTTGTTACTACTTCCGCCATCCTTAAAAACTAGGTTGGTACTTGCGGAAGCCATACTGAATCGTTAGGAACAAGTTACCTTAACCTGCTCTGATGCCAAATATAAGTTCAGAGTATGCCTAAGAGGGGGTGAATAAGGCTTATGGAAACTTTTTCGGATTTTTGGTGTTCTTTAATTTTTCTTTGGTTATGTTCTTGGTGATGAATGCAGTAGAAAGCATAAAGAAAGTGGACACCAAGATTTATAGTGGTTCCCTTCACAATCCGAAGGTACTCCACTCCCCTTTCCACATGAAAGAGAGTTTTCACTATTGTTTTAGAAAGTACAACCTATTACACCATCAACTGGTGAGGCCTACAATCTAATAACAAAACAAACTAGTGTGCAAGAATAATCCTCTTGCAAAACACTAACCCTTGTGTCCAACAATCTTGGATCACAAGTCACAATAGACTATTCTGTAATTCTTTTTATAATTTGAGAGTATAATAGTAATATCAATACAAAGATTGATCTTCTCCTTTAATCAGAATTCACAACTTAATCTCAATACAAGTGTTCAAACAAATGGATGTGAAAGGTTATGCAAGTATGAACACTTTTTGAATGTATATGAAATTATTTGAAAAGTAGTTAATATGATTCAATGATTGTTTTTGAAATTTGTTGGAGGTGTTTGTTAATTTGAGATTTTCAGAATTTATATCATATAAAACACCATTTCAAAAGGGTATATTTGAGTATGAGTTAACACATGGAAAGGTATAACATTTAAATAATTTTTGAAATTAAAATGAAACAATTTTTCAGAAAACGTTCAGTGTTAATCGGTTAACCATATAGGTTAATCGGTTAACACTGTAACGTTGGCCCAAGGAATTTAAAATTTTAGGGCGTTAATCAATTAACCTATATGGTTAATCGGTTAACACTGTAAAAACTTTGAAAAATAATTAATTTAAAAGTGTTATACCAATTCCAAATGATTTTAAAACATGTTAATGCATTATGCAAAAATAGTTTATAGTTTTGAACACTTGTATATCAATTAAATTACAAAATTCGATATACCATAGCTTGTGTCCAAGTCTTGAGAGATGATCGAGCAAATGTACATGAGGCTTGAATGTTGATCACTTCCATAATACTTTGACTTGGTCTTTTGAAATCTTTTGACTTTTTTCACAGATGAAATGATCTTGAGTCTTGTTGTTGTTGTTATCAAAACCTTGAAACCTTGAGATGAAACATGCTTCTACACTACTCCCCTTTCCACATGAAAGAGAGTTTAATTATTGTTTTAGAAAGTACAACCTATTACACCATCAACCGGTGAGGCCTACAATCTAACAACAAAACAAACTAGTGTGCAAGAACAATCCTCTTGCAAAACACTAACCCTTGTGTCTAACAATCCTAGATCACAAGTCACAACAGACTATTCTGTAATTCTTTTTATAATTTGAGAGTACAATAGTAATATCAATACAAAGATTGATCTTCTCCTTTAATCAGAATTCACAACATAATCTTAATACAAGTGTTCAAACAAATGGATGTGAAAGGTTATGCAAGTATGAACACTTTTTGAATGTATATGAAATTATTTGAAAAGTAGTGAATATGATTCAATGATTGTTTTTTAAATTTGTTGGAGGTGTTTGTTAATTTGAGATTTTCATAATTTATATCATCCAAAACACCATTTCAAAAGGGTGTATTAGAGTATGAGTTAACACATGGAAAGGTATAACATTCAAATAATTTTTGAAATTGAAATGAAACAATTTTTCAGAAAATGTTCAGTGTTAATCGGTTAACCATATAGGTTAATCGGTTAATACTGTAACGTTGGCCCAAAGAATTTAAAATTTTAGGGCGTTAATCGATTAACCTATATGGTTAATCGTTACTGTAAAAACTTTGAAAAATAATTAATTTAAAAGTGTTATACCAATTCCAAATGATTTTAAAACATGTTAATGCATTATGCAAAAATAGTTTATAGTTTTGAACACTTGTATATCAATTAAATTACAGAATTCGATATACCATAGCTTGTGTCCAAGTCTTGAGAGATGATCGAGCAAATGTACATGAGGCTTGAATGTTGATCACTTCCATAATACTTTGACTTGGTCTTTTGAAATCTTTTGACTTTTTGCACAGATGAAATGATCTTGAGTCTTGTTGTTGTTGTTATCAAAACCTTGAAACCTTGAGATGAAGCATGCTTCTACACTACTCCCCTTTCCACATGAAAGAGAGTTTTCACTATTGTTTTAGAAAGTACAACCTATTACACCATCAACCGGTGAGGCCTACAATCTAACAACAAAACAAACTAGTGTGCAAGAACAATCCTCTTGCAAAACACTAACCCTTGTGTCTAACAATCCTGGATCACAAGTCACAACAGACTATTCTGTAATTCTTTTTATAATTTGAGAGTACAATAGTAATATCAATACAAAGATTGATCTTCTCCTTTAATCAGAATTCACAACATAATCTTAATACAAGTGTTCAAACAAATGGATGTGAAAGGTTATGCAAGTATGAACACTTTTTGAATGTATATGAAATTATTTGAAAAGTAGTGAATATGATTCAATGATTGTTTTTGAAATTTGTTGGAGGTGTTTGTTAATTTGAGATTTTCATAATTTATATCATCCAAAACACCATTTCAAAAGGGTGTATTTGAGTATGAGTTAACACATGGAAAGGTATAACATTCAAATAATTTTTGAAATTGAAATGAAACAATTTTTCAGAAAATGTTCAGTGTTAATCGGTTAACCATATAGGTTAATCGGTTAATACTGTAACGTTGGCCCAAAGAATTTAAAATTTTAGGGCGTTAATCGATTAACCTATATGGTTAATCGGTACTGTAAAAACTTTGAAAAATAATTAATTTAAAAGTGTTATACCAATTCCAAATGATTTTAAAACATGTTAATGCATTATGCAAAAATAGTTTATAGTTTTGAACACTTGTATATCAATTAAATTACAGAATTCGATATACCATAGCTTGTGTCCAAGTCTTGAGAGATGATCGAGCAAATGTACATGAGGCTTGAATGTTGATCACTTCCATAATACTTTGACTTGGTCTTTTGAAATCTTTTGACTTTTTGCACAGATGAAATGATCTTGAGTCTTGTTGTTGTTGTTATCAAAACCTTGAAACCTTGAGATGAAGCATGCTTCTACACTACTCCCCTTTCCACATGAAAGAGAGTTTTCACTATTGTTTTAGAAAGTACAACCTATTACACCATCAACCGGTGAGGCCTACAATCTAACAACAAAACAAACTAGTGTGCAAGAACAATCCTCTTGCAAAACACTAACCCTTGTGTCTAACAATCCTGGATCACAAGTCACAACAGACTATTCTGTAATTCTTTTTATAATTTGAGAGTACAATAGTAATATTAATACAAAGATTGATCTTCTCCTTTAATCAGAATTCACAACTTAATCTTAATACAAGTGTTCAAACAAATGGATGTGAAAGGTTATGCAAGTATGAACACTTTTTGAATGTATATGAAATTATTTGAAAAGTAGTGAATATGATTCAATGATTGTTTTTGAAATTTGTTGGAGGTGTTTGTTAATTTGAGATTTTCATAATTTATATCATCCAAAACACCATTTCAAAAGGGTATATTTGAGTATGAGTTAACACATGGAAAGGTATAACATTCAAATAATTTTTGAAATTGAAATGAAACAATTTTTCAGAAAATGTTCAGTGTTAATCGGTTAACCATATAGGTTAATCGGTTAATACTGTAACGTTGGCCCAAAGAATTTAAAATTTTAGGGCGTTAATCGATAACATATATGGTTAATCGGTTAACACTGTAAAAACTTTGAAAAATAATTAATTTAAAAGTGTTATACCAATTCCAAATGATTTTAAAACATGTTAATGCATTATGCAAAAATAGTTTATAGTTTTGAACACTTGTATATCAATTAAATTAGAGAATTTGATATACCATAGCTTGTGTCCAAGTCTTGAGAGATGATCGAGCAAATGTACATGAGGCTTGAATGTTGATCACTTCCATAATACTTTGATCTTGGTCTTTTGAAAGCTTTTGACTTTTTGCACAGATGAAATGATCTTGAGTCTTGTTGTTGTTGTCATTAAAACCTTGAAACCGTGAGATGAAGCATGCTTCTACAGAGAGCTTTTGACAAAAAGGTTTGTATCCGAGAATTCCGAGAAGGAGAGCTTGTACTCAAAAAGATTTTTCCAGTTCACAAAGATGCACGGGGAAAATGGATGCCCAACTATGATGGTCCATTTGTTGTAAAAACAGTCTTCTCAGGAGGATCGTTAATTCTCACAACAATGGATGGGGAACAGCTTGCACACTCGGTGAATTCTGATGCGGTTCGAAAATATTACGCCTAAAAGTGCCCGATAAGTCGAAAACCCGCAAGGGCGGCTTATGCAATAATGGGTATCCCGCTGGATCATAACCTATGAAGGAGGTCCAGGCCAAAGTTAGGGATGAAATAAAAAAAAAAGATGATGAGCTCGCTAAGTTGAAAACCCGACAGGGCGGTTTAGGCAAAAAAGAGCGTCCCAGTGGATTGAAAACCTGAAAGGGCAATCCAGGCAAAAGTTAGGGACAAAGGCGTTTCACTGCATCAGATGGATTGTTACCTCTGCAAGAAGATTTTAGAAAGGAAGTCCATTTCAACCGCTCTTGTCAGAAGCAAGGTTTTGGAAAGTTTTAGTCATTAGGGGTAGAATTGTCAGTGGATTCAATGTAACCTTTCTCTTTTTGTGTTGCCATTTTCAATTGTAAGAGTTCCGTGGAGTTCTGTCATTGAAAAACTTCCATTCTTAAATGAAATCAGTTTTTGGACCTTTCTTTTTGAAAAATTACTATTGTCTTTATTTCTTTTGTTATGCAAAACATCGTTTATTGATCAATGATAATTTTTTGAAAGCACCAGGTTCGAATTTAAAAAATAACTTTTGAAGACTAACAAAACATAAAATACTTTGGCTTACGGAAAGACTCGGTGTAGATCATACCTCTCGAAGTTTTAAAGTGGTAGAAACTTTGACGTGCAATCTCAATACATCTCCCAGTGAATGTCAGTTGAATTAACTTGATAAGTTGCTCATTCGGGCATATGTAGTCACCAAGATTGGAGACCCTCTCCCCCGGTTTCTCTATGAGACGAGTTCTTGGGATGGTAGCCTCATCCCCGGTAGAAGAATTCAGAGCGTCTATTCAGAGTTACATTGTCAATCCTGGCCAACATCCCTGAAGCTTTTTCAAGCAGAGTGGGTTTATTTCCCAGAAACCTACAACACCTTTGTTTTGTGGATTCAGTGTGATTCATTGCGTCCCTAATGAAATAATATGTTTATCTATCTTTCCCCTTGAGTCTCTAGATTCTTCTGATTCTCGTTGGAATCAACTCCTGCATACCATTAATCATCGGCATCATGGCATATCATGTGCATTGGTCCGGCCTCTATTTGGTCTTTGATTGCTACCTTTTGTCTTGATCATTTCCTATTTGTTACCAGTAGTCTTGTTTGTTGTTCTTGGGGCATTCTCAGTCCTCTTGAGTTGTTGGTCGTCACCAATTTCTCTACCTCGGTTGTTACTAAATTTGTGTGTGGTTATAGGTCGTCACTTGTATACCGCTCTTTCCTGGTTGTAACCAGTACCTTTGGATGTCCTGTTGTTATTGGCATCGTTTGATTGGTCGTCACCAGTTTCACACCTTGAAGTCTAGTCGTTACTAGCACACCCCATATCTTCTGAAACGTCCCATGGTAACTGGCACGGTTAAAAATAAATAAATAAATAAATAAACCAATCGTTATTGGTGTTGAGCTCTGGTCGTCACCACGTCTCCTGAAAGTCCAGTGGTAACTGGCATTGTTTAAAATCCAATCGTTATTGGTATCATTGCTTTGGTCGTCACCATAGTTCCGAAAAGCCTAGTGGTAACGGGCATTGTTGAAAAGTCCAGTGGTAACTGGCATTGTTTAAAATCCAATCGTTATTGGTATCATTGCTTTGGTCGTCACCATAGTTCCGAAAAGCCCAGTGGTAATGGGCATTGTTGAAAAGTCCAGTGGTAACTGGCATTGTTTAAAATCCAATCGTTATTGGTATCATTGCTTTGGTCGTCACCATAGTTCCGAAAAGCCCAGTGGTTACTAGCTCTGCTTGAAAGTTAATCGTTAATACTGAGAGTCGGTTGTTACCAATTTCCCCAGCCAGAATCCTGTATTATATCAACGCAATCTGGAGCTCCCATCTTGTTTGGTCGTCACCATCACCCTTTGTAAGTCTAGTAGAAACTAGCATCCTTTGATTATTGATTGTTCTGGTCGTCACCAGTATCCCCAGCAGAGCGTTGCTTTCCCATCCGAGTCTTAGAGATCTAGTCATTACTAGCATCCCTGGTGCGTCTGGTCTTGTTCTGTTCTTTTCCTGAAGATCCCATTTGAACTCTTCGCTATAGGAGGTTCCTCAGCTGTTTATCCCCAGTGAGGTTTGTGTCTCTTTTCTTTCATTTCCCCGGTGGAGAATTGCCTTCTTCCCCAGCGGAGTGTCACCTCCTTTTCCCCAATGAAGTTTTGTTTTCCCCGTTGAAGTTGGAGTCCCCTGTGTGAAAACAATTCCCCTGAGCAGCGTCCGTAGTCATGTTTGAACTATCTCGTTTGCTTCAAATCTTTCCCCAGTATGCGAGTCCCCATGAGTAGTTACTCGTTGTTTTGCCGCCCTTTTATCTTTGTTCGTGTGTCTGCATCTGTCTTGCACTCAAACATCATAAAGCATCATCTAGAGTCATAGCATATTTGCATTTGTCCTTTTTCATACCGTTGGATCTAAGGGACAAAGTTTTCGGTTCGCTATATTTAAATACCTTCCACTACGATTTCGCGAGGATTGTCATCTTTCGCCGCCATCCAGTGAAAGATATTTAAATAGGGGCAACTGTCATACCCCAAATTTTGACCCCTTAGATCTTCATCATCATTTTAGGAGCATGTTCACATGTTTATCTGACCTTAACCCTTTCCAAGTGGTCTTTGTCAAGTTACAGGAGAATCAGGGTTTTATACAGTCGGAATCGAGGTTTCGAGGGCTGACCGGTTAATGTTTTGGATTGGTTTTCTTTGAGATTGTGTCTCCACATCATCAAGAGTATTCCATTGGATCAATCATGAATCCAATTTGAGATTGTCACCCAGGAATCAAAGGCAGTGAAATTCAGGATACCCGACTAGGGTTTTTCAAGCAGGAAAAGTCAATTGTGGTTGACTTTTGATTTAAAAGGTGTTATAATGGTGGGATTGTGGTCTATAATGTTCATATGGCTTGGTAAATTACATTCAAGAAGTTTTAAATCCTCAAGAGGTCCAGAGCATCATCAGTTGACTCGGTAGCCACCGATTGATCGTTTGGTTGACCGAAAAGTCAACTCTTCAACAATAAGGAATCTGACCTCAAGATGTGAATCAAAAATGCTCCTAATGACACATTTCATCTACCCATAAAATTTCATGACAATTGGATCAAGGGTTGAGGAGTAATCGCAAAAGTTGGGAATTAGGGTTTCAAAGGGGGCAAAACCATAACTCCTTAACCACACATCCAAATGAAGTGGTTCAAAGCTCATTGGAAATTTCTCAGCAAACCCTACAAAAGTCCCTAAGTGGTCCATGATCAGAAAATGCATAGATTTGGAGTTATGATCAAATTCATTTCAAGAAGGGAAAATGACTTAGAAAAATTTCACTTTTAAGCTCATTTTTTAGCAACTTTGAGAGGCTTTTTGGCCAAGTTCCTTTGGGAATTTGAAAGCCAGGAAAACATGAATGTTTTATAGCTATTTGAGGGCTTTCTAAAAAGTACTAGAACATCTCAATAGCATTTGTGAGCTGAGAGTTATGGATTTGGAAAGATGGTGTTTTCATACTTGAGTCCCACATTGGTAATTTTTCATAAGTTCATTCTTTGGTCACTTGGACCATTGCTCAGCCTTTGAATCTTATTTTTTCCTGATATTTAGATGTTTTGAAGCATTGAATTGTGAGAGTTGTGCAGAGGAAGTGGAAATTTGAAGTTTGGCAAGTTGGCTTGCAAGTTGTAAATGCAACTTGCATTAAAATAATGAAAAATGAAAAAGGTGGAAAAGGAAGCTCTACAACCAGACATGTTCCTACTCTCTCTAGCCTCACTTTAGCCACTCTAAACTCATCATTTCACTTTACTTTCAGCTTACCTCCAAGCCAAGAAAATACTTTTGAGAGATTTGATCCAAATTGCAAACCTTTCCCTCTTAGGAAGGAAACCTCCAATCTGTCCTTTCCCTCTTATTTCCCTATAAATAGAGGACATCTACACCTCATTCAAGACATCAGAAATCTCTCAAAAACCAGAGGAATACAAAGCTCTATCTTTTTCCTTCTTTTACTTCAAATTCACAAAAATCACAAAAATACCAAAAATCTGTCTTGACAGCCCAGCCCCCTAAACCAATTTCCATACATTCAAACTCTCCAAAAAACTTCCACACAATCCACAAATATGGTATAGAAGGTGTTCTAACCATTAAAACATTCAAAAACATCATTTTGCAAAAAGTCAACTTTCATACCAAGCAACTTTAACCACAATGCATAAAATCTGCCAACTGGTTGTCTAGACTTGTTCTTGTTGTTCTAATCACTCATACACCTCACATACATCCTATCTCAAATGTATAAAGCATTGGAATCAAGTGGTGAAGCTTAATTTTCAATCTGGCCTAAGGTTTGCATTTTGCTTCACAAGGAAGAAAGCTTCAAAGTTGAGTGGTGTTTGAAGTATCTTTGGGTTTCTTGGTGTTCTAACCTGTTAAATATAGTCTACAAGAGGTATGTAGTCTATGAATCTTGTGCTTTGCATCATTTTCCATGTTTTGGCATTTTTGAGAAGTATGTTGAAAAATATGAACCATAAGGATACCAATGTTCATGACAGCTGATCTTTGATCAATATTAATGCTTATAATCATTTGGATACATGTTTGAGGTTTGTATGGATGAGAATATGTGCATATCTTGTTGTCTTGGCTTTATGACAGTTGGTGCATTTTTGATGTTTTTGTAAAATGTCATCATGATGCCATCTTTGTGAATCAAAGTGTATGTGCCTAAATTGTGAGTTCTACATGATGCATTTGTGGTGTGTATGTGTTCTCACTTTGGCTTAAAAACAATTCCTACTTGAATCTCATTTGCTGTCATAAAGAAAAATGCTATGCTTTTCCATGAGAAACTCAAAATCTGTCTTGGATCCCATGTACCCCAAGTGCTAGGCTCATCTTACTTGTTTTAGGATATGAAATGTGTGTGTATGTTTTGTTTGGATGAAACCTCAATGTCTGCCAATAAATAGCCCAGCTGCATTTTCAAAAGTGCTTTGTGCTTAGCATCAACATGACAATTTGAATTTTGAAGGAGATATGTTTGAGTTCTGAGTATGGAACCAACTGTTATTGCATATGTAATATGTGTGCATCTTTGTTGTGGCATAAGCTTCATCATCATTGAAAACAACTGTTGCATCAAAACTGTTTTACATAGTATCCTACATGCCAAAACTTGCTATGATTGAAGTGTGCCTGATTTTTAAGCCTAAACATATCTAGTTACATGTTTATGATGTGTATGTATGGTTTATGTGATCTGTTTCAACATGATTTGGTTGCTCACATTCAAAACACATTTTTAAGCCAAATGAGTCATCACTACACCAGTTCCTATTTTAATGAGAATGAGTTTGATTTTTTGGCATAGAAGTGTACCTCAACATGTGTAAAGTTTGTGTGCATAGCTGTTTGGCTTAATTGTGCATTAGAGTTTGATTTGAACCTTGTCATGAACACCCCAAAGTACAAGATGCAGCCTGCTCATCATATTGCACCTCAGCCTGTGGGAACTGCTTTTTTGTGCTTAAATTCATTTGTCAACATATGTATGACTTGTGTGTGTGATTTGTTTGGTCAAAATGTGCATAAAACATGAATTGGATTTCAACTTGCATGTCAAGAACACCTTGTTGCAGCAAAATCATCATTTTCCATACCAGCCTGTTTTGGACCAACTCATGTGCTTAAACTCATTTGTCTACATGTATGTATGGTGTGTGTATGTTTAATTTGACCTAAATGTGCTTAACACTGAAACTGAACATCCTCATGCACTTCACAAATACAACTTGCATCTTGATCATCTTTTTCACCAACAGCCTGTCTTGAACCTATCCACCTGCCTAGAATCATTGGTTGATCTATTCATAGTTTGTGTGTGGCATCTGTTTGAATTGAATGTGCTTTGAATGTACCATGAGTTTCATTTTGCATCTCAAAACATCAACATGCATGTGCTATCGGGTTTTGAATTGTGGAGGTTATTTCAAAAAACTAATATTGTCATCTTGTTCATCATGAAAAAATACTCAAGTTACACTAAAATTTCACTAAATTCCATAAAGAATTGATGAAGTTATGATATGAAATGCAAATCTGAGTTTGTGTGGTCTTTCCTTGCCCGTTTGCCATGAAAGCTTGCCTTATATCTTTATAGGGGTGGCTATATCAACGGATGTATAGCCACCCCAGTGGTAAAAACCTTCACTCAATGCGCACCTTTCACACACATGACCTGGGTTCGATCCACAGTGGAGATCAACCCTTTTGGCCATTTTCCTGATTTTTACTTGATTCAAATATTTTGTCTTTTCTTTCTCTCCCTTTACCACACGCGCGTGTGATGGCTCAGTGGTTAAGGCTTGCTACTTGGGAAGCCAAGGGCATGGGTTCAAATCCCACCTTGCCCATTTCTTTTTAGCCTTTGTTTTATTTTTGTTCTTATTTCACCATACTTCATATTTTCATAACTTGTACATCTTTTATTATTTTTTATCCCTTCTTTTTGTGTTGTATTCCTTTTCATGTCCATTTTCATATGATGTATCAAGATCCCATGATCATTCATATTTTTCTTGCCTCTTGGCCACTTGCAAATTTTTTACGTTTTATGATTGTTATCGCACGTCTTGATGAATTTCTTTCTCACCATGCTTATTCATGTTCGTTCATTTGCTTATCTTTTATTACCTTTGCGTTAGTTAACATGATAGGATATTTTGTTGGTTGTTACTATGGAAAAATTTGTTTCCTCTGAGAAATTATTTTAAGCTTGATCTGTCGTCACATTTTTTGCTTCACTTGTTTGCTTTGATTGTCATCAAGGCATCTTTGGGTTTTACCTTTAAAACATGTTCATTTAATGGTTGTCACCATGCTTATTTTCTTCATGATATTTTCTTTGTTAAGTATTTTTCTTTTCCCCAAGTGATGAAACTTGTTAGCTCTCATCCAAGTTGCCTCCCCTTTCTCTTTCCAAAGGAAAAGTCTTTCCATTGACCCCTTGTGTCATGGAAAGCTCATAACCATTCTCTTGACTTTGTTAAGTCATATTTTATCTTAGTTTAAAAGCCATTAGACTTTGCTTTGAGTCTAAGAAACCCACCTTTTACTAGGAGTGTTCTTCAACTAGAACCCTAGTGTTGCACCCCAAAATTTGCCCTCTTTCAAGGCTTGACTCATTTCTTCATTTCTTTCAAATTCAATGACATAAGGGAGGCCCATCATTTCAAATTCAAGGTTCATGAATTCAAGGCTAGATTCAAGAGTTTTTTACAAAGAGAAATCTCTTGACATTGTCAAGAATGTTACATTGGTTACCAAATTTCGAACTCTTGATAATGCTTAGGAAATTAAGCTATTTCTAGTCTTAATTCAAGATTCTAAATAACTTCATGCCATGGTATCCCCCATGCTCCATCAAGTCCACATGACCCTCCTTGTGCTTACAAACATGCAAAGAAATATGCAAGAATTAAATCAACATTGGAATGTTTATGGGCCAAGTTTATGCATGTTCAATCATAGGCAAAACAGCCCCATGCAAGAGTTGAAGAATTACTACATGTCACAAAATCAAGAGGACAACATGTACTATGTTACAAGATCATTTTTATGTCACAAAGTCAAGGAAATAGCATGCAAATGATATATTTACTTGCTAAATATCAGTTTGCAAATGTTGTCAAAGAGTGGTAACAATTGGCTACATGGCAAGATACAAAGCAATACCATCCAAGAGACTAATGGGCAAAAAGAGGGATAGTAGTATAGTATGCTACAGCAGAAAAATGCAGCAAGTCATACTAGAAATAGAAGGGAAAAGTGGGGCTGCACAAAAGGAAGAAAAAGGCATTGCCAAGAATGGAAAGTTGGTGATGAAAAGGTGTGCAAAGTGTGTGGCTTTAGAACAGCAGAAAAAGTTGACAGAAAAGGTGGAAAATGGGCTGCAAGCAAGCATAGAAAACATAGTATTCCTTACTATCAAAAAAGACAACACACAAACAAGCATTGGGAGAGATATTGAGAGCAAAGAGTAAGAGAGAAAACCAGAAAAATAGAGAGAGTAAAAAACCAGCAAAAGATTTAGAGAGTGAAAGAGAAATACAAGGGAGCCATTGAGAAGGAGAGCCATCAAAGCATAGAGTGAAGAGAAGTGAACACCTAGCCAAAATCAGTGGAGGCTTTGCAAGGAGAGAAACAACTCTTGGGTATCCATTTCTTCAAACTTTTCTCTTCTTTTACATTGTGCATTTATCTTTTGTTCTCTTGGTTTGAGTGTTGTTGTGCTGAGTATAACATGTAAGATCCCAAAGGGACCAAGAAACCCTTTTGAAAGAACCACAAAAAGAAGCAAAAAACAAGAGAAAGTTTGGAATTTTTCATCTGGCAGCCCAACACGGGCCGTGTCACACGACACGGCCGGCCGTGTTACATCTCTGAGTGGCTTTTCAAAGTGAAAATGCTCTGGGCTCACAACACGGGCCGTGTCACACAACACGGGCACCCGTGTTGTACCTCTGTTTGAGATTCTAACTTATTTTTTTTGGCACAGACCTTGTGACACGGGCCGTGTCACACAACACGGCCGTGTCACACCACTTTTGACCCAAAACCCATTTTTTTCCTGGAACTATGACACGGGCCGTGTCATACAACACGGCCACCCGTGTTACCCCACTGTTTTCCACTTATTTTTGTTATTTTTACCTCCAAAAAAATTTTTTCTAAAGAAGTTCGCACGGCGAACTCCTTGATGGCACTTCGTGCCGTTTTTATCGCATGTCTCGATTTTTTTTAGCCGACTAATCTCATATGTTGTATGATTTTAGTAGGAATGTTGCTATTGTCCTTGGTGACTTTTGATTCCAAAAACCATTTTCAAAAGCAAACTCTCGATTTTATCGAGCCATTTTTAACCCTTGTAAGTCGGCCGTCTTGTGCGTCCGCCATCGACCTTGCTCGCTTCACCTCAAACCTTTTTAAACAATTAAATCCTTGACCCAACGTCAAGCAAATTTTCTCAAATAATGGTTAAGCCAACTCACCATATTTAACAAAACGATAAAGTTCACTTTGTATTGAATTAAAGAGAGGGGATTGAGTGTAGACTTCTTCCTCTCCGAGTGTTGAGATGCTCACTGTAGTGTGGGTGGTTTTGACACTCGTCTTTCAATACGAAGATGTTTTATTTCCGTACCCTTTTTCTCCTAAAAAACCTCGGCCCCGTACCGAGTGCATTTTCAAAACACTTACAATAAATAAACCGATTCTCTTTGTATTGAACTAAAGAGAGAGGATTGAGTGTAGACTTCTTCCTCTCCGAGTGTTGGGATATTCACTGTAGTGTGGGTGGTCTCGATACTCGTCTTTCAATACGAAGACGTGACTTTATCCGCCACCTATCTCCCTCTACAACTTCTTTCCGTAACCTTTGTCACCTAAAAACCTCGGTCCCGTACCGAGCGCATTTTTAAACTCTTTTCGTAACAAAAACTTGAATGGTCGTGGAGTGGTTAGGCGTAGGCCTTCTCCTATCCCGAGTGCTGACGTTTACCGTAGGGTTCTCTGTCGCAAAAGCACTTACCATTCAAAACCAAAAACACTTTAATAAGAGAATGAAGTTCTCTTTGTATTGAACTAAAAAGAGAGGATTAAGTGTAGACTTCTTCCTCTCCGAGTGTCGAGATGCTCACTGTAGTGTGGGTGGTTTTGATACTCGTCTTTCAATACGAAGACGCTATCTTCGCCACACCCTTTCATAACAAAAACTTTGAGATAAAGAATTGGGTACTACCCGTAGGGGTTACTATCCGAGGACCTATCCCACCCCTAAAAAATAATTCAACAAATCAAATGTGACATCTTGCCTCACATGGCGAAAACTTATCTTTCGAAAAGGATATGATACGTCCGTTCTACCGCAAACAGGTAATGCCTAAGTCTCCAACGAGCGAGCAGCAATACACCTAACTGCTAGAACGCGTACGATAGCATCATCCATAAAAACATCAACAAATCGTAGGCCGAACTACGGCTGCTCTGATTCTTTACTTCAAGTAAAGATACGTAGGCACAAGGGCCACAATCCTTGTCGAGCGCATTCCCCTTCATATCTGTAGTTCCCCGAACTACGTCGACTCTAATTTTCTCATGTCTATCAAGAATACGTAGGCCTAGGACCGCGAAGTCCTACCGAGTCCGTTCTTTCTCTTCCTTCTCCTGTTATCTCTCTTTTCCCAATTTCTAACCTTTCCCTCTATCCTTTGGAACACTCTTTTATAGCATAATATTTAAGCAAATAAATTCGCACATTCGACAAACAAATGGTTCCCATCGAGTACGATGGATGCGAGGGGTGCTAATACCTTCCCTTCGCATAACCGGCTTCCGAACCTGTTCTTGGTCACGAGACCATCTTATCCGTTCTTCTCTTGAGGTTTTCTCGATATTTTCCCTTCCCCTCATGGGATAAATAAAATTCGGTGGCGAATCTTCTGTCCTTTTCCTTTTCGCCCTCCCTGTCGTTGCGCGTATTTTTCGAGTAGCGACACCTAGGATAGAGTTTGTCAACTCTATGTAAGAATCATCGTCATGAATTCTTACTTCCCCCTCTTGAGTGTCTCAACTTAGATTAGGGAGTTTTGTCAAACTCCACACAAACATTTTAATGTTTGTTCCCCCTTGAACCTTGATCATAACCAAGTATTCTTCAAACTTTGTGAGGTGAACTACGATTGCTCTTATTCTATCCTAGTTAGGATAGGTAGGCAGAAGATGCGACGTCTTTGCGAGCAAACTTAGTGTACATATCTTTAGGTTTTAACTTATACCTTTTCCCATTCCTTAGAAAACATTTAACAAACTTAGCACATAAACAAACAAAAGGTTCCTGTAGAGTACTACAGATGCTTAGGGTGCTAACACCTTCCCTAGGTATAACCAACCCCCGATCCCCGAAACTCTTAGCGTTGTCGTTACATCGCGAAAAGGGTTTTTCCTTCTTAAGACCTTTCATTTGGATAAAATAAAGTTCGTTTGTAAAAGAATTAAGATTCAAGTTAATTTAATAGCTTGATATCCAATTTTCACCGCAACAAAGAGGAAGTACAGAAACAGTGGGACGCTGGTTTTCTAGCTGTTACAACTTACCCTCCTTGGGTCGCCAATATAGTACCTGTACCTAAGAAATATGGTAAGGTACGGATGTGCGTTGACTATCGGGATCTGAACAAGGCAGCCCTAAGCATGACTTCCCGCTTCCTCATATTGACGTATTGGTCGACAATACGGCTCAATTCTCTGTGTTTTCCTTCATAGACGGCTTTTCAAGCTACAATCAAATTAAAATTGGTCGACAATACGACTCAATTCTCTGTGTTTCCCTTTGGTTTGAAGAACGCAGGGGCAACATATCAGTGTGCCATGACGACGCTCTTTCATGACATGATGCATAAAGAGATTGAGGTCTATGTTGACGATATGATTGCCAAATCCCAGACAGAGGAAGAGCATCTGGTGAATCTTCTGAAATTGTTTGAGAGGCTTAGGAAGTTCAGGCTGAGGCTGAATCCTAATAAGGGCACCTTCGAGGTGAGATCTGGAAAGCTACTGGGGTTCATTGTTAGTGAAAAAGGAATTGAGGTTGATCCTACAAAAATAAAAGCGATACAAGAAATGCCAGCGCCAAAAACGGAGAAAGAGGTTCGTGGCTTTTTGGGGAGGTTAAACTACATTGCCCGGTTCATATCTCACCTTACAGCCACGTGTGAGCCGATATTTAAACTGTTGAAAAAAGATTAGGCGATTGTCTGGGATGAAAATTGTCAAAAGGCGTTTGAAAGAATAAAAGAATACTTGCAGGAACCTCCGCTATTGATACCCCCAGTAGCCGGAAGACCACTGATCATGTACTTGACGGTTCTTGAGAACAGCATGGGTTGTGTTCTCGGTCAACATGACGAGACTGGACGAAAAGAGCACGTGATCTATTATTTGAGTAAAAAGTTCACAGATTGTGAATCCCGTTACTCAATGCTCGAAAAGACGTGTTGTGCGCTTGCTTGGGCCGCCAAACGTCTGAGACAATACATGCTAAATCATACAACCATGCTGATATCGAAGATGGATCCGATCAAATATGTCTTTGAAAAGTAGGCGCTTTCAGGAAGGATTGTCCGATGGCAGATGGTACTGACAGAGTACGATATTCAGTATGTTTCGCAGAAGGCTATCAAGGGTAGCGTGCTGTTAGAGTACCTTGCCGAGAAGCCAATCGATGATTACCAGCCAATGAGGTTTGATTTTCCTGACGAGGATATCATGTACCTAAAGATGAAAGACTGCGGGGATCTGTTGCATGGTGAAGGTCCTGAGCGGAATTCCCAATGGCAATTGATTTTTAACGGGACTGTTAATTCATACAGAAGTGGAATTGAGGCAATCATTACGACTCCCCATGGGACGCACATCCCGTTCACTGCCAGATTGACATTTCCAGTTACCAACAATGAGGCTGAATATGAGGCGTGTATCATGGGTCTCGAGGAGGCTATTGATTTGAGGATTAAAAACCTTGATGTGTATGGAGACTCTGCACTAGTCGTGAACCAAATCAAGGGAGAATGGGAGACTCGTCAGCCTAATCTGATACCGTACATGAATTATGCAAGGAGGTTGTTTCCTTTCTTTGACATGGTAGAATTTCACCATGTGCCACAGGCAGAAAATCAGATGGCAGACGCCCTTGCGACATTGTCTTCGATGTACAAAGTTAACTTCTGGAATGAGGCTCCCAGGATAGTTATATCTCGCCTTGATAGGCTCGCTTTCATATTCTCCATTGAGGAAGCTTCCGATGGCAATCCGTGGTATTTTGATATCTAGAATTTCCTAAAGAACCAAGAGTATCCGACTGGGGCATCCAGCCGCGATAAGAAGACTCTTAGGAGATTAGCTGGCAACATCTACTTGAATCCAGATGGTGTTCTATATAGGAGAAACCATGATTTGGTGCTATTGCGATGTGTGGATGAGAAAGAAGCTAATCTGCTTATGGAGGAGGTCCACGAGGGTACCTTTGGCACGCATGCTGGCGGACACACTATGTCTCGAAAGCTATTACGAGCAGGGTATTATTGGCTGACGATGGAAAAAGATTGTTTCAAGTTTGCGAAGAGATGCCATATATGCCAGATTTATGCCGACAAGATTCATGTGCCGCCAAGCCCTTTGAATGTTATGGCGTCCCCGTGGCCTTTCTCCATGTAGGGCATAGATATGATTGGCCAGATCGAGCCCACTGCCTCCAATGGACACCGGTTCATCTTGATGGCTATCGATTACTTCACCAAATGGGTCAAAGCAGCGTCTTACGCTAATGTTACCAAGCAAGTGGTGGCCTGATTTATCAAAAAGGACATCATCTGCAGATACGGAATCCCCGAAAGAATCATTACTGCCAATGGTTCGAACTTGAACAACAAGATGATGAAGGAACTATGCCAGAATTTCAAGATTGAGCATCATAACTCTTCTCCATATCGTCCCAAGATGAATGGCGCTGTCGAAGCGGCCAATAAGAACATTAAGAGGATAGTTCAGAAGATGGTTGTGACATACAAAGACTGGCACGAGATGTTGCCCTTCGCTTTGCACGGTTATCGTACGACGGTACGCACATCAACTGGGGAAACACCTTTCTCACTGGTGTATGGTATGGAAGTTGTCCTACCATTGGAAGTTGAGATTCCTTCTTTGAGAGTTTTGCTCGATGTCCAACTTGATGAGGCAGAGTGGATAAGGAATAGACTAAATCAGCTCAGTTTGATGGATGAGAAGAGACTTGCATCTATCGCATATGGTCGGTTATATCAGACTCGGATGAAGAAGGCTTTTGACAAGAAGGTGTGTCCTCGAAGCTTTCAGACGGGTGATCTTGTGCTGAAGAAGATTCTCCCACCACAATCGGATCACAGGGGCAAATGGACTCCCAACTATGAAGGTCCATATATCGTTCAAAAGGTCTTCTTTGGAGGAGCCTTACTGTTTTCCACCATGGATGGCGAGGATTTTACATCCCCTGTGAACTCGGACGCAGTTAAAAAATACTTTGCTTAAAGAGACCCGCTGGACAGAAAAAAGAAAGTCCAGGCAAAAATGGGGCATCCCAGCGAACCAAAAAAAAAGAGAGAGAGAAAAGGTTCTGGCAAAAATTAGGGATAAAAATTGAAAAGATGTACACCCGCGAAGTCGAAAACCTGAAAAGGCGACTTCGGCAAAAAGGGGTATCCCAGTGAATTGAAAACCCGAAAGGGCGATTCAGGCAAAAGTTAGGGATTGAAAAAGAAAATGACTGTGGTCCGAGTTTGATATTGCATTGCTTAGTGGTTTGGGAGCACCTTAGGGTCGATTATCCAAGTCAATCTCTTTCGAGGAGGGAGTATCGGGAAAGCGTCGGAGTCAGGCGAGTCATAGGAGGATCAGCTCATGGTGTTTGTTTGTACCACGTTGCCGACATGTATACAAATTTCTTTGTACCTCTGTACATATTTGTATTTATTTTTGTAGCTTCCTCTTTTCAGGAGTTGCATCCATTGTAAAAAAAACTTTGCCTATTTACAGGCCCGTTATCAATAAACGCATACTATTCAGTACTTGATGTTTGTTTTAACTTTTACTATTTTGTTTGTGGAAAACGTCGATGTTTTTGATAAACTTGCATGTGCATAAACTTGCAAACCTCGGCCAATAATTGTTAAAACTTTGAATTAACTGAACAATTGTCACAGATATTAACCTAGACTTTTCCTTTTGTATAGGATGTCTTGTTGTTGTTCATATTTTGCAGGGTCGTTACCTTCGAAGCAAACTGCCAGGGGATCGTGTTTCCCAAACCGGAGCCCCTTAACGTAGGAGCAGACTTTAGGTGATCTTATCCCTCCCCAGCAGATGGGAGTCGCATTTTCATCCCCAGAAGAGTTGGGTGCAAGCTAGCAAGCAGTCAGGCAGTGATGTACATCCCCAGCGGTGGTCATGTGCATATTTAATCCCCAGTGAAGACCTCACAGAGTACAACCAGGTTGTCAGTGGTTTTGAAAGGATCATCCTCGCGCAGGATTGTTCTTTCTGTTCTCCAGCAGGTTGTCTTTCCTCCAATAGGTTGACCATCCTCAGCAGAGTTCGTAACTCCGGATTTGTCGAGATATCCCAAACAGGATTGTTTCTTCCCCCAGCGGAAGTTTGGCTTCGTTCCTCCAGCATTCATTTTGCTGGAACGCCTCTTTGCATTTGCATCGTGCATAGCATCTATCCCACACGTGTAGCATTTCCATGTTGTATGGAGTATTACGCCATTTTCAAACATATGCATTTTGAAACATAAGCCAGGTCAGTTTACCTCTTTGGTTTCGGGTGTTTTTCTCTGCAGGTAATTGGAATTCTTGTTCAGGATGGTTTTCGAATATTCAAATTTTTGGCATGAGATGATAACGTTTGTCCTATCATGTGTCTCTCATCCGAGTTGCTTGGTTAAGTTTCTCTTCTCCCCCAGCGGAGTTTTCCTCAGGTTGTTGTTATGTCAGCATTTAAAAAAAGAAATATTTCATGGATTAGACCTTCGAAGTCATTACCTGTTGTCAAGGTAAATGTCTGGCAGTTGACGTCAGAAATTCCCCAGTAGAGTTTTCCTCGGATGGATGTTATGTCAGTATTAAAAGGCTTCATAATTAGACTTTGGAGTTGTTACCCATTCTTGTTCAAGATGGATGTTTGGCAGTTGACATCAGATTTTCCCCGCAGAGTTGCTTGTTCAAGTCTTCAGATGCCCGATACCGCGCTTTTATTTAGTGCGATGGTCGTTTCTGCGGAAATGGAAGATCTAGGATAGTACATGGATGACGCGTTTTACGTAGTGCGATGCTCGTTTCTTCGGAAATGGAAGGTCAAGGATAGTATATTGACATACCGCGCTTTTATTTAGTGTGATGCTCGTTTCTGCGGAAATGGAAGATCAAGGATAGTACATGGATGACGCGCTTTACGTAGTGCATGCTCATTTCTTCGGAAATGGAAGGTCAAGGATAGTATATTGACATACCGCGCTTTTATTTAGTGCGATGCTCGTTTCTTCGGAAATGGAAGGTCAAGGATAGTATATTGACATACCGCGCTTTTACTTAGTGCGATGCTCGTTTCTGCAGAAATGGAAGATCCAGGATAGTACATGGATGACGCGCTTTACGTAGTGCGATGCTCGTTTCTTCGGAAATAGAAGGTCAAGGATAGTATATTGACATACTGCGCTTTTATTTAGTGTGATGCTCATTTCTGCGGAAATGGAAGATCCAGGATAGTACATGGATGACGCGCTTTACATAGTGCATGCTCGTTTCTTTGGAAATGGAAGGTCAAGGATAGTATATTGACATACAACGCTTTTATTTAGTGCGATGCTCGTTTCTGCAGAAATGGAAGATCCAGGATAGTACATGGATGACGCGCTTTACGTAGTGCATGCCCGTTTCTTCGGAAATGGAAGGTCAAGGATAGTATATTGACATACCGCGCTTTTATTTAGTGCGATGCTCGTTTCTTCGGAAATGGAAGATCCAGGATAGTACATGGATGACGCGCTTTACGTAGTGCATGCTCGTTACTTCAGGAATGGAAGGTCAAGGATGATATTTTGATATGGTCCTATGATGTAGCGCCCGCTTATTGTAGCGTATATTCAAAGATTGATTGTTTGGATTCAATGCCTGTGGTGTCACACAGGTTGGTGATGTTGAAACCAGGTTCTGTATCAGATGATTAATCAGTTGTTGCCGTGACAACCAGATTCAATTCTCTGGATTTTTTTGTTCCCCAAGCAGTTTGTGCAGTTTATTTCTTTGGTTGACAAATTTCCGGGTTCTTTGGTATTTAAGCTTCTTTTACCTTGATTGCCTGAAATCCGTTCGCTTTTCATCCAGTCAGGTTCAAGCCGCTTGAATAGGGGCAGCTGTTGCACCCCAAAATTTGCCTAACCTTTTTCTTACTTAGCTTTATGTTTCATTGCATTAGCATTGAATTGGTCTAGCATTTGCATAGCATAGCATTATTCATTTAGTAGGGGATCAAGTGTGGTTTATATCAATAGGAGCCTATCTAGAGGTCTTATTCAAGCTTGAGAGGTCACCAAAGTCATCAGAAAGTGGGTTGTGTTCTTGAGAAGTTTGGATGCTGGTATGTGGTTCATCTCCTAACCTGAGGACCAATTGAAGACCATCAGTGGGTTATGAGGCCTCGTTCATGGATAGGATATGTGGATAGAGCTCGTGGAGTGCCTTGAGGGTCATGGTGGAGCTCAGTCAAGTGTTTATGCCAAGTGTGAAAAGCCACAGTTGAGGGTGTTGCAATTAGGGTTTTTGCCTGGTCAACCTTGAGTCAACTGTGCAATTGAATAGGATCAAAACCTATTTATAAATCTTTGTGATCATGGAAAGTTGTGTTGAGATACATGAGGTGATACCCCAAGATCAATTCAAGAAGAATTCAAAGTGGGAGGAGTTGTTAAACTAGGGTTCTCAGGGTAAAATCCCATATTTAGTGCCTAACTTCAAGACCACTTATCTCAAGATACAAGTTTCATCTCAATTTTTGGCCAACATGGAACTTGTATAGCATGTTATTAGATTTGATTGGAGTACTATAAGTCCTTGATTGGATTTATAGAACTCAAGTTATGAAGCTGACAAGTTACAGGTCATCAGATGAATGTGAAATTTGTCTGCAAAAGTCAACCACCTTCCAAGGAACGTTTGGCCTAGAAGGATGTTTCTCCTCAACTATTATCCAACATGAAAGTTGTAGGTCTTGGTCTTAGCTTTCCAAATTGTACTAGAAGTCTTCCATCTGATTTGTAGAACTCAAGTTATGAGGTTTACAAGTCAGGGGTATTTTGGGAAAGTAGGATTATAGTTCATTTGGAATTATAGGTCATTTTCACTATCTTGCAAGCTTCAAATGGAGTTTTGTTCAACTTAAAAGTTTCTCAAAATGATGTTTTTATTCCAACCAAGTATCAAGAGTCCATTTATATGGATTAGAGCAAGCATTGGTTGAAGGAGTTTCTCAAAAAGGCCATTTTAATGAATTAAAATGGAAAAATTCAAAATAATTGGTAATTGAATGATTTCAAACCAAATTGGTGCTCATTTTGAGTGGAAATAAGATTCTAAACCATTTGGCATTATTACATTTTGGAATTGAGATTTATAACATGGCCATTTGGTGTATTGCTTCACAAAGAAGTTACATCTCAAACTTGCTCATAGATCGAAATCAAAGCAAAATGCCAATCCATTTACACTCAAGGAATCTCAGGCAAGTGATTGGAAGTGAATTGAAGGCAAGGAACAGAGCAATTCGAGGCTTCCATGGTTGGATTTTTGGAGAAAAATTGAAAGTTAGAAGTTTAGATTTGGGCCATGATTAGGCCTCCAGAAGGTTCTAACAGATTATAAATTGAGTTTAGATCATTTTTGGCAGAGGTTAGAAGCATTTCCACTGAAGAATCAGTTAGAGCAGTTTGTGGAAGAAGCTTGAATTTGGATTTTCGAGTTTCAAGATAGAGGTTGAATCAAGATCAACCAAGCATCTAGACTTGTTCATCATCGATCAGTGAAGAAATCTGCACATTCTTGGAGCAAATTGTGGCCTGAAAGTCACCCTACGTGAAGCTCTGAATCAGGTTTCTTTCTTGCAAAATTCCTCTTTAACTATGCACTTTCCAAGCCTTAGATGCATGCGGTTAGGTTCTTGACAACCTTTAGATGGATTCTAGATAAGTTTCATAGTGAATCGTGACACTTTTTGACGTAGCATCCCAATTGTAGTTTGAATATCTCTTTAGATAGTGGAAAAAAATGAGAAAGAACATGATAGTTGGAACCTAGGGAGTGAGACGAACAAAACCGTGTAAGAAATTTGAAGTTTCATGGAGTTTGGATTTTGGTCACTGTTCACTCTCGCCGGAGAAGATGACCAGATCTTCTCCGGCCGCCACTGTTCCCACCACACTGTAAGTACCTCCGTTTGAGATTCAAATTGCCAGCTCGCGTCACAGCCACACGATGGCGTTGAAACGTTGACCGGGCAGGCTGATCGCACGGCTGGCATTCGTTTTCGCGAACAGTTTTTCACACAACACTTTCCTTCAATATGAAACGCAGAGTTTCATTAAGTGAAACTCTGGGCCCTCAACGTTATGCTATTCACACCCCTTCCGTTAGGCCAAAACCAATATAACACATGAAAACATTGCTTCACGCACCCCCTGGCCTATTCCCATTTAATAATTGAAATGCTGAGTTAGTTGATCAACTGGGCCTATGCGCGTTTCGTTATCCACGCCCCCAGCGCACAGCCCACATAGGATTGCACATGAATCCAATGCTCATTACACCCCCTTGTTTAGTTAGTCTTTGATTGCATTTTCTTTTATTTTTCTTATTAATACTTGTTAGTTTTAATTCATATAAAAATAGAAATGATTGTTAATAATTCTTGAAATAAATCATGTGAATACTTTGATATGTTTAGAATTTCCTCACATTTTTTAATTTCAGTTTTAGTGTATTTTCCCATTAATTGCATATTTTCCATTTTAGTGTGTTTTTAATAATTAGATAATTGTATGCTGAGCTTTATGATTTTATTTCTCTTTCAATAATTCATATTAGTCTCTGATTTTTTGTATGGTGAATGTTGACACATGAAACAATATTGTACTATTTTTGTTGTGTTTTTTAGATGATTCTAAATAGGGTTTTGAGATAGTTGTTTAGGAGCCTTCCTTGTTAGATCTCCCTTAGTGCACTCTTTGGATTTGGATTTTGTTTGAGCCTTTTGATTTAGGTTTATCCCCTAATTTTTGTACCATAGCTTGTTAATACATGTAGGATAATGTAGTATTTTCCTTAGAATTTTAGGAATGATTTTCTATTAGTTCCCCATTTTACAAAGTGGCCTTAGTTTAGGTGATCCTAACTAGGTTAAGTTCATAGATTAGTCTAGTAAATGACCATTAGATGATTCTAAGTCTCATTTCCTTTCTTGATAGATTGGTAATTAGATAGATACCTCTTTAGAGCCCTCGAATCCTTAGTATAGGTGATCCTTAGAAGGAAATATTTGAGGTTCTCTAGAAGTTCCAGTAGGTGGATGATTCTTCCTATAGGGGTAGTTTCCTCTTCAACTTTCCTTGCTTGATTGGAATCCTCCTTGTGAGCATGTTTCCTCCTGTGGAGGAATAAATTGCATTATCATAAAGGGGTTAAGTCTATGAAAGCTCTCTCTAAGGAAGTGGAGTTGGTTGAGTGCTTGTGGTAAGTTCCTGTGGACCTTACCTTGCTTCTCATCTCCATTATCCTAATATTCTCTTATTCCATTCTTTTTAGGAACCTTATTGGGGTAGCATAGTCCCTCCTGTGGGGGGAATGTTGCACATATCTTGAAGGAGCCAAACCTTTAGGATTCCCCCAAATCTCTTTTAGTTGGTTGAGTGTCTGGGATAAGTTCCTGTGGACCTTACCCTTGCCTCCCAACACCCAATTCCTTCCCCTAGGATAGAAGCCTTGTTTGATTACTTGTGGAATGAATCCATTATTTGTCATAAATCCTTGTCCTCATTCATGTTTGGGTGGTGTGTTGCATTAGGATAGTGCATGTTTAGGATAGTCTAAGTGTAGGTGCATGACTGCATTAAGAGGTTGAGTGGGTCTCTCTCTGCTTGTTTGCCTTAAGGGTTGAGGTGGTTCTCCCCTTGCTTGTGTGCTATTTTTCTTTTTCTAATTGACGTATTTGCATATAGAGGTTGAGTATGTCTCCCTCTGCTTGTCTGTTTTGATTGTTTTCTTTTTGCTTGATTGCTAAGAAGTTAAGTTTGTCTCCTTCTGCTTGTATTGCTGCATTGCATGCATTTTACTTACAGTTGTTTCTTTCAGTTATTTCTGTTTTCTGTTGCTTTCCTTTGCCATGTTCCCTTAGGAACTCTGACTTCTCTTGTTCAAGAGAAGTTATGACATACATTAGGGTTCTAACCATGCATGATAACATTAGGTAGCTCTCTCATAACTTCAATCATAGGATCAATTTTGCATGACAACATTAGGACTTGACAGCTTCCCCATAGAGTTCGTTCTCTTCTTATCTCAAAACAACAGTAAAAAACGTAATAAAGGCAAGTTAGTACAAGCACGTTACGAGCCTTAAGCTACTTGGGAAATGATAATTGAGCGGTCTCCTCTCAATCATCTAGAATGTTTAGTATATGTCCTTTGGACGATATGCGACGCATTCGCTCCTAAGTCATAGTCTCTAGTGTTGTACAAACTACATACAACCATAAAAAACAGCTCTTCCGTAAAAGACTGAAAACAAACTTCAAAACTTTTGCACCGTGGGCCCATAACTCAAGGAAACCCTTTTCAGAAGGAGAGTTTTGTTAACTCTCGGTTCTACCACAAACGGTAAACGCCTAAGTCTCCGTCGAGCGAGTTGCATACACCAACTGCTGGAACCGTCTGTTAACCCTACTCGGATAAAAACAGTTGAACAAACCTGTGTTCCGTCGTTCCCTGAACTACGTTTGCTCTGATCTTTCACGCCGTGTGAAAGTACGTAGGCACGAGATGCGATATCTCGGCGAGCAACCTTCCCCTCTTTTCACCCGTAGTTAGGCGAACTACATTGACTCTGATTTCTCGTTCCATACAGGAATACGTAGGCATAGAACTGTTGTGTTCTGCCGAGTCATTTTTCTTTTCTTTTCAGACCAGAGTTTTAGCATAGATAGTTAAATCAACTCATTAGATAAACACAACAAGCATGGATCCCATCGAGTACGATGGACGTGAGGGGTGCTAATACCTTCCCCTTGCGTAACCGACTCCCGAATCCAGACATTGGTTGCGATGACCTTGTCTTATACCTTTTTGTCAGGTTTTTCTGATCATTTCCTTTCCCTTTCTATGGGATAAATAACAAAAGGTGGCGACTCTTCTGATTTTCCGGCACCTTATTTTCGCGGTAGCGACAGCTGGAGACTCTGCTGGGGACTCCAACGGTTCCCTGTGCGAGTCAATCCTAGCGCTTGCGTGTTTACCTGTTGGGTTGTGTTTATTTATCGTATTTTTACCTTCTGCATTTTATTTTCAGTATGATATTATTACTGTTGTGCTGTTGTGGGAGGGGGCTCTGATGAGCGATAAGCCAGACCCAGGCTTTAGTATGTACATAGCTTTAGAAGCAGATTTGTGGTGAACCTGTATGTTAGGCATGCACTAGTTCCCACGAAATATGCACTCAGACGAGGTTCTTTGAGATGATTTCCATTTCCAACCCAGTGGGCCGTTGAAAGGATTTCAGATCTTAGGATTGTCGACTCTAGGGACCGATTATTTGTGATTCAGCTGAGTGAGACCGCTTCAAGAGATGATGATGCCATACCTTCCTAGGTATCGTATCATCGTTTCTTGAAAGTCTGTGACGCTGATGAACGCATAGGATGTCGTACCTTTGTCAGTGATTAGGTCCATACCAGTGAGCGGGGTCGGGTTATTGCAGGAAACTGTAACCTTCAGACAACCTGGTTTTCTTGACAGTGAATCAGTATTGTGGGTTTCAGTAGGCCTTTATTATCAGAGTGTGGTATATTCTTGCTGAAGCAAAATTAAGACCTGCCACTTCATAGCACAGCACAGCACAACATAGCACTCTTGATCTCCTGCTGCATTTTGCATTTGCATTTACATTTTCATATTGCATTGCATCTAACACGTATCTGTGTTGCAGGTGTGCAGTTCCCTCTTGATTCTAGCAATCTTGTCCCTCCTGTGTCCATTATGGAGCCTAATGTGAGAAGAACTTTGGCCTACAAATTTCCTACTCCAGATATCACTAATTTGAGGGGTTTGATTTCTTTGCCCGATAAGGAAGAAATGAGAGATTTCAGGGGAACTTATAGGAAGCTGCTCAGTGTTGTATGCAAGCCATCTGTGTATGAATTGAACGGACTCCAGACTCTGCTTTAGTTTTATGATCCTCCGTTGCGTTGCTTCACATTTCCAAGCTATGTGCTGGCCCCTACTTTGGAAGAGTTTTCTGTCATATTGGAGATACCCATTATCGCTCAGGTACCCTTTTGTCCTATTGATCAGGAGCCAGATCTGGCTAGTATTACTACAACTCTGCATATTGAGGTTTCTGATTTGAAAGGGAAAGCAGTCAGGAGAAATGGAGCCTGGGGATTCCCATTACCTTTTCTAGCTGAGAAAGCCCGGCACTTCGCCAAGAAGGAATGCTGGGTGGCATTCAAAGCTATTTTGGCATTGTGCATATATGGTATCATGTTATTCCCCAATATTCCAGATTTTATGGATGTGGATGCTCTTCGTATTTTCGTCTCAAAGAATCCCACCCCTACCTTGCTCGGAGACGTGTATCATTCGGTGCACTATAAGAACGAGAATAGAAGAGGCAAGGGTGTGTCATGTTGTGCTTCACTGTTTTACAGATGGTTTATCACTCATTTACCTAAGGACGGTCCTTTTATAAAGACTACAGAGACGAAGGAATGGTCTGAGCGACTGATGAGCTTGTCTGCCGAAGACATTGATTGGTTTGATAGAGATCGCCTGGGGAGTGAAATCATTTACAGCTGTGGGAACTTTCCTAATGTCCCTCTAGTGGGTAGGAAAGGTTGCATCAATTACAATCCTTCTATCGCTATTAGACAGTTCGGGTATGCTTTGAGGGGCCCTCCTAAGGACGAAGAGGTACAGGAATCTCTGTACCTCACTGGTGCATTAGAAGGGGATGATTTGGTCTGATTTGAAAATGCCTAGAACAACGTTCACCGAAAAGGAAAGACTTCGTTGGGGAAAAGCAATAATCAGGCTTATCCTCCTTATGTGGACTGGACTCATAACAGAGCAGAAAAAGTGTTGATGCCTTTTCCTCCTGTCAAGCAGGACTGCCCTTCAGAGCCTACCATGATCGAAATCCAGAAGTATGAGCAGCTTCAAGCTAAGAATGAAGAGCTAGTCAAAGCCAACGAAGAACTGGAAAACGAGATCGCTCAACTCCTAAGAGAAAAGAACGAATCCGTACGCACCTGCAAGAAGCAGATAAAATTGATCAACCACCTGGGCGCTAATTTGACCAAGGAGACTGATTCTAGAGAGCGTCTTGGGTTGGACCTGAAGGCAGTGAATGGGGTGTTGACCACCAAGAAACAGGACCTGGACAGAGTATATCTGAAGTTGTCCAAATATGAGAAATTGTGGAATAACACTTTGACTAGCCACAAAGAGAAGGAAGAAAAGTTGAAGCAACAGATAGCCCATTTGGAAGCTCAGATTGAAGCTAAAGATAAGAAGATCGAGGTTGAGGCCTCCCTTCGACGAGACATCCAGTACAAGTTGGTTCAGACCAAAGCTAACTTATTGGATTATCAACTCCGAGTTGATGCTAAGAGGAGTAGGGTGGAGAACCGTTCTGAAGAAGGTGTTTGTGGAAGCATTGCTGAGAACCTCCCAGATGCCATCAGGCAAAGGGATTTGTTGATCCAGAGCCTGCTCACTCAGCCTGACCATCCCACTATGAAGAAGTTACTAGAGGATTTCCGTGCCCGTAGCCGCACTTGATTTCTTTGTATTTCTTTGTACCTTTTTATGCATTGATATGCTGATCACCACCAGGCTTGTTGGTTGGGGTCATGCTTGTTGCCTCCATTGTATTCAGTTACTGTTGTACGCTACCCACGTGGTTTTTTCATATATATATATATATATATATATATATATATATATATATATATATATATATATATATATATATATATATATATATATATATATATATATATATATATATATATATATATATATATATATATATATATATATATATATATATATATATATATATATATATATATATATATATATATATATATATATATATATATATATATATATATATATATATATATATATATATATATATATATATATATATATATATATATATGTGTGTGTGTGTGTGTGAGGGTTTCTTTCCATGATTGGACGGTAGACTTTATTTGTCTTGGAGCTAGAATCGAGGGGGACTTCCTCCTAATGCATGGATACGTGTTTGCATTTGCATAAATCATTTGCATGACAGATACCTTGAGTTGTTTCCTAACCCTCTGTTGATGCAGGTTTCAGGATTGTCGATCAGTGAATCCATCGCTACTCTACAAGAAGTAACTGCAAGAAAGCTATGGATCAAATGCAAACTGAGATGCAGGAGATACGCGACAGGATGGCACAGTTCATGCAGGTTATGGAAACTGTGGCCAAGGGCCAAGAGCAGCTTCAGACTCTGGTGTAGCCTCTAATTGCATGAGTCGATGGTAATGGTGTGCTACATGGCGGGGTTGCTACTAATCCTTCTCAAGTCGAGACTCCTCGAGCGGGTGATGTTGTATCGGTGGTCGTCCTCAATACCACTGAGAACGGTAATGGGACTGGGAATGGGAATGTGACTGGTAATGGTAACAGGCATGTGGAAACCAACGGAAATGTTGGAGCGGGAAATGCTGGTTTTAATGTTGGAACTGGGAATGCTGGTTTTGGTGTTGGTGCTGGGAACACTGGTGTAGGTATGGGTGTTGGCAATGCTGGTTTTGGTGGTGCCAATCAAGGTTATGGCAATCAAGGCTTTGGCAATGCAGGTTTTGGCAACGCAAGCAACAACGGTGTTGGGATGGGTGCCTATAACGCTGGTTTTGGGCCAGGTGTCGATAATCAGGGCTTTGGTAATATGGGGTATGGTCCCAGGTTCAATCAGACTGGCTTTGGTCCTAATGTTGCTTACGCTGGGTATGATAATGGGGATTCTCATTGGGGCGAGGATCGTCAAGAAGATGCTTTCCCTCTGCCAGGCAGGGATCTTGAGATGCCCACTGACAATGACCGAAGGTTGAAGATGTTGGAGGAATAGGTGAGAGGTCTTGCCAATCAGAATTCCATGGGGTTGGACATGGCCAATATGGGGTTGGTTCCTGGCTTGAGGGTGCCGCTCAAGTTCAAAGCGCCTACTTTCGACAAGTATAAGGGGGATACTTGCCCAAGAGTTCATGTACGGTCTTATTATCGGAGAATGTCCGCCTATTCTGATGACGAAAAGATGCTGATGCATTTTTTCCAAGATAGCTTGTCAGGACCGTCATTGGAATGGTATATGGGGTTAGAGCCCACTCAGATTGGTAGCTGGAAAGAATTGGCGGAAGCCTTTGTAAAGCATTACCAATATAACAGCGACCTTGCGCCGAACAGAGTCCAACTCCAAAATCTTTCTCAGAAGAATGGCGAGAGTTTTAAAGAGTACGCCCAGAGGTGGCGTGAGCTTGCAGCTAGGGTACACCCACCTATGGTAGAGCGTGAGTTGGTGGATCTTTTTGTGGGCACTTTCTCTGGTTTGTATTATGACAGGCTTCTCAATTGTACAACGGATAGTTTTTCTGATATGATACTCTTGGGGGAACGTATAGAGAACGGCGTCAAGATCGGTAAGATTCAAGCAGGAGAATCAACCTCGGCTGGAGGTGGTAAAAAGGTTTTTGGGAATAAAAAGCAGGGAGACACTAATTCATTATATAGCGCCCGGAGAAGGGATAGAAGTCAGGCTGGTCGCAAGCAACAGGTTGCCAGTGTAACAATTCCTGTACCTCAACAGCAATAATAGCAGCAGCAACAGGGACAACAGAATTCGGCTCCGCAAAGGTTCCAAGGTCGGGATAGGATCGTGAAAAGAGTATTTGATGTGCCTCGATTGCCGTATGCTCATCTTTTTCAAACTCTGTTACAATTGCAGCTTATTGAGAAAAGGACGTTAGCTCCGCTGAAGGGCACGCCTCCTTTTGGTTATGACGCCAATGCACATTGTAAATTCCACTCCGGGGCACCCGGTCACAACATAGAGAATTGCCACGCATTCAAGCACAAGGTGCAGGATTTGATAGATAGCAAGGCTATAAACTTTGGTAATGAGGCACCCAATATTGAGAAAAATCTGATGCCGTCTCACGGATCTACACAGGTGGGTGCAATCTTGGAGGATGTCAGTTTGAATTTGGTTATGAATGTAGATGAATTGAAGACGCCTTTGGGCTGTGTAAAGAGCAGGTTGCTAAAAGGGGGAGTGTTCCCTGGTTGTGATACAGATTGTGTTGACTGTTTAGCCCGGTCTGAGGGTTGTGATAGCTTAAGCAGAGGTATTCAATGGCTGATTGATGAAG
Organism: Lathyrus sativus; assembly: GCA_963859935.3. Lineage (NCBI taxonomy): Eukaryota > Viridiplantae > Streptophyta > Magnoliopsida > Fabales > Fabaceae > Lathyrus > Lathyrus sativus. The sequence continues at coordinate 457,431,746 of OZ012736.1, read as the reverse complement.
GAACGCTGCAATTCGACCGTACTGCTGAAGAGAAGCCTGTTGAGGCAATAGCTGAAAAGCATGGCGAAATTGCAACGGTTACAATCCCGTTTAAGACTGTCACGATATCGGCGCCTCCCAAGAGGCCGACCATTACAATAACCAAAGCTGGACCCATTCCATATGAAAGCACTAAAGCCATCCCTTGGAACTATGGGGCGGAATTTTACTGCAATGGAGAAAAGATTAACCTGGAAAGCCCGCCGGTTGGGTCAGTTGATAACCTTGTGGGGGCAGGGGACATAACCCGCAGCGGTAGAATATTTGCGTCACCAGAAGTAGAAGCTGGGAGAATTGCCAAAGGGAATGGCAAAGTCAATGAAGAAGGACCTTCTCAAGAGAAGGAAAAGAAGACATTGACTAAAGATGTGGAAGAATTTATGAGATTAATTCGGAAGAGTGATTATAAAATTGTCGATCACCTGCGGCAGACACCTTCCAAAATCTCGATTTTGTCATTGTTGCTTTGTTCCGAAGCTCATCGGACTGCTTTGCTGAAAGCTCTTGACACTGCTTATGTACCCCAGGAGATATTCGTGAATCAGCTCGAAGGAGTAATTGCGCACGTGAACGCGGGGCATGGCCTTGGCTTTACAGATTTTGATTTAACACCCAGGGGCCGTAACCACAACAGTGCGTTGCATATTTCAGTTGAGTGTATGGGCACTGTCATGTCTCATGTCCTTGTTGACACTGGTTTGTCCTTGAATGTGTTGCCCAAAAAGGCACTGTTGAAGCTAGATACCCGAGGCATAACCTGCACGCCAAGTGACTTGGTAGTGAGAGCTTTTGACGGGACTAGAAGGTCAGTGTTTGGAGAATTAAATTTGCCAATCCAGGTCGGTCCAGAGGTGTTTGATACTGTGTTTCACATCATGGACATACAGCTAGCTTATAGACGATTGCTCGGACGACCTTGGATTCACTCTGCATGGGCTGTAACGTCTACGTTGCACCAAAAGCTCAAGTATATGGTCGGTGGTAGCATCGTCACCGTGTGTGGGGAAGAAGACATCCTGGTAAGTCACCTGTCGTCATTCAAATATGTCGAAGTGGATGGTGAGATCCACGAGACATTGTGCCAAGATTTTGAAGGGGTGCAGATCAGAGACAAATCTCCTGTTATGAGCAATGGGCCAGAGGTGGCTATGTCTTGGTACAGAGAAGCCCTAGCGGTAGTTCAGGCCGGGGGGACTAAAGGTTGGGGTCAAGTTCTAGAGATTCTTGTTAAGCAGGACAAGTTTGGCTTGGGATATTGCACGTCGTCGTCATCTTCATCACAGAGTGCGCCAAAGTTCAAGGGGCCGATTCTGTTTACTCCAGGAGGAGTCAGCTTTGAAACGATTAATGTTGTATCTGACAGTGAAGATGGGGATAGCGACTGTGACATGGATTCATGGATCAAGCCCAGCGAGCCAGGATAAAGCCTATGCAACTGGTCTATTCAGGACTTTATTCAAGTGACGACGAAACAGTAATGCCTTGTTTTTTCTATTATTGTACAATCCTATGTCCTACCCGGGGCATAGTGATTTTATTTCAGGGCCTACTTGTTTATGTGTATGCTTTGCTTTAATCATCAAATAGAGGCGTTTTTCTCATGCAAATTTTGTGATCCTTTTTTTTCTATTTTTATTTTTAACAATAAAATGGCAATGTGGTTTTGTGCTTTGTTTTCACATCATTTGAAGCATTTAACCATTTCTCTTGCAGGATCCATATTTCAGATGACACTGATCAAGAACTCCCTATGACTCGCTTCGACTTTGAGCACCCGATATTTCAATTCGAGGAGGAGATTGTTGAGGACGACGACTTACCAGAAGAGCTGACTCGACTTTTGAGACAAGAAGAGAAAATCATTCTGCCTCATCAGGAGGAAATTGAGGTCGTTAATTTGGGTTCGGAAGAAGTTGTCAGGAATGTCCGGATAGGGGTTGCGCTGCAAAGCAATATCAAGCAGAGACTCGTCGAGATGCTTCGAGAGTATAGTGACATCTTTGCTTGGTCTTATGATGATATGCCTGGGTTAGACACTGATATTGTGGTCCACCTCTTGTTGTTGCATGAAGAATGTCCGCCGGTCAAGCAAAAGCTTAGAAGAACGAAACCAGATATGGCCATAAAGATTAAAGAGGAAGTACAGAAATAGTGGGACGCTGGTTTTCTAGCTGTTACAACTTACCCTCCTTGGGTCGCCAATATAGTACCTGTACCTAAGAAAGATGGTAAGGTACGGATGTGCATTGACTATCGGGATCTGAACAAGGCGAGCCCTAAGGATGACTTCCCGTTTCCTCATACTGACGTATTGGTCGACAATACGGCTCAATTCTCTGTGTTTTCCTTCATTGACGGCTTTTCGGGCTACAATCAAATTAAAATGGCGCTGGAGGATATGGAGAAAACAACTTTTATTACCCCGTGGGGAACGTTCTGCTACAAAGTGATGCTCTTTGGTTTGAAGAACGCAGGGGCAACATATCAGCGTGCTATGACGACACTCTTTCATGACACGATGCATAAAGAGATTGAGGTCTATGTTGATGATATGATTGCCAAATCCCGGACAGAGGAAGAGCATCTGGTGAATCTTCTGAAATTGTTTGAGAGGCTTAGGAAGTTCAGGCTGAGGCTGAATCCTAATAAGTGCACCTTCGGGGTGAGATCTGGAAAGCTATTGGGGTTCATTGTTAGTGAAAAAGGAATTGAGGTTGATCCTGCAAAAATAAAAGCGATACAAGAAATGCCAGTGCCAAAAACGAAGAAAGAGGTTCGTGGCTTTTTGGGGAGGTTGAACTACATTGTCCGGTTCATATCTCACCTTACAGCCACGTGCGAGCCGATGTTTAAACTGTTGAAAAAAGATCAGGCGATTGTCTGGGATGAAAATTGTCAAAAGGCGTTTGAAAGAATAAAAGAATACTTGCAGGAACCTCCGGTATTGATACCCCCAGTAGCCGGAAGACCACTGATCATGTACTTGACGGTTCTTGAGAATAGCATGGGTTGTGTTCTCAGTCAACATGACGAGTTTGGACGAAAAGAGCACGCGATCTATTATTTGAGTAAAAAGTTCACAGATTGTGAATCCTGTTACTCAATGCTCGAAAAGACGTGTTGTGAACTTGCTTGGGCCACCAAACGTCTGAGACAATACATGCTAAATCATACAACCATGCTGATTTTGAAGATGGATCCGATAAAATATGTCTTTGAAAAGCAGGCGCTTTCAAGAAGGATTTCCCGATGGCAGATGGTACTGACAGAGTACGATATTCAGTACGTTTCGCAGAAGGCTATCAAGGGTAGCGTGCTGTCAGAGTACCTTGCCGAGAAGCCAATCGATGATTACCAGCCAATGAGGTTTGATTTTCCTGACGAGGATATCATGTACCTAAAGATGAAAGACTGCGAGGAGTCGTTGCATGGTGAAGGTCCTGAGCGGAATTCCCAATGGCAATTGATTTTTGACGGGGCTGTTAATTCAAACGGAAGTGTAATTGAGGCAATCATTACGACTCCCCATGGGACGCACATCCCGTTTACTGCCAGATTGACATTTCCAGTTACCAACAATGAGGCTGAATATGAGGCGTGTATCATGGGTCTCGAAGAGGCTATTGATTTGAGGATTAAAAACCTTGATGTGTATGGAGACTTTGCGCTAGTTGCGAACCAAATCAAGGGAGAATGGGAGACTCGTCAGCCTAATCTGATACCGTACATGAATTATGCAAGGAGGTTGTTGCCTTTCTTTGACATGGTAGAATTTCACCATGTGCCACGGGCAGAAAATCAGATGGCAGACGCCCTTGCGACATTGTCTTTGATGTACAAAGTTAACTTCTGGAATGAGGCTCCTAGGATAGTTATCTCTCGCCTTGATAGGCCCGCTTTCATATTCGTCATTGAGGAAGCTTATGATGGCAAGCCGTGGTATTTTGATATCCAGAATTTCCTAAAAAACCAAGAGTATTCGACTGGGGCATCCATCCGCGATAAGAAGACTCTTAGGAGATTAGCTGGCAACTTCTACTTGAATCCAGATGGTGTTATGTATAGGAGAAACCATGATTTGGTGCTATTGCGATGTGTGGATGAGAAAGAAGCTAATCTGCTTATGGAGGAGGTCCACGAGGGTACCTTTGGCACGCATGCTGGCAGACACGCTATGTCTCGAAAGCTATTACGAGCAGGGTATTATTGGCTGACGATGGAAAAAGATTGTTTCAAGTTTGCTAAGAGATGCCATAAATGCCAGATTTATGCCGGCAAGATTCATGTGCCGCCAAGCCCTTTGAATGTTATGGCGTCCCCGTGGCCTTTCTCCATGTGGGGCATAGATATGATTGGTCAGTTCGTGCCCAATGCCTCCAATGGACACCGGTTCATCTTGGTGGCTATCGATTACTTCACCAAATGGGTCGAAGCAGCGTCTTACGCTAATGTTACCAAGCAAGTGGTGGACTGGTTTATTAAAAAGGACATCATCTGCAGATACGGAATCCCCGAAAGAATCATTACTGACAATGGTTCGAACTTGAACAACACGATGATGAAGGAACTGTGCCAGAATTTCAAGATTGAGCATCATAACTCTTCTCCCTATCGGCCCAAGATGAATGGCGCTGTCGAAGCGGCCAATAAGAACATTAAGAGGATAGTTCAGAAGATGGTTGTGACATACAAAGACTGGCACGAGATGTTGCCCTTCGCTTTGCACGGTTATCGTACGATGGTATGCACATCAACTGGGGCAACACCTTTCTCACTGGTGTATGGTATGGAAGTTGTCCTACCATTGGAAGTTGAGATTCCTTCTTTGAGAGTTTTGCTCGATGTCCAACTTGATGAGGCAGAGTGGATAAGGAATAGACTGAATCAGCTCAGTTTGATGGATGAGAAGAGACTTTCATCTATCACATATGGTCGGTTATATCAGAGTCGGATGAAGAAGGCTTTTGATAAGAAGGTGCGCCCTCGAAGCTTTCAGACGGGCGATCTTGTGCTGAAGAAGATTCTCCCACCATAATCGGATCACATGGGAAAATGGACTCCCAACTATGAAGGTCCATATATCGTTCGAAAGGTCTTCTCTGGAGGAGTCTTATTGTTGTCCACCATGGATGGCGAGGATTTTACATCCCCTGTGAACTCGGACGCAGTTAAAAAATACTTTGCTTAAAGAGACCCGCTAGACAGAAAATAGAAAGTCTAGGCAAAAATGGGGCATCCCAGTGAACCAAAAAAAAAGAGAGAGAAAAGGTTCGGGCAAAAATTAGGGATAAAAATTGAAAAGATGTACACCTGTGAAGTCGAAAACCTGAAAAGGCGACTTTGGCAAAAAGGGGTATCCCGGTGAATTGAAAACCCGAAAGGGCGATTCAGGCAAAAGTTAGGGATTGAAAAAGCAAATGATTGTGGTCCGAGTTTGATACTGCATTGCTTAGTGGTTTGGGAGCACCTGAGGGTCGATTATCCAAGTCAATATCTCCCGAGGATGGAGTATCGGGAAAGCGTCGGAGTCAGGCGAGTCATAGGAGGATCAGCTCATGGTGTTTGTCTGTACTACGTTGCCGACATGTATACAAATTTCTTTGTACCTCTGTATATATTTGTATTTATTTTTGTAGCTTCCTCTTTTCAGGAGTTGCATCCATTGTAAAAAAACTTTGCCTATTTACAAACCCGTTATCAATAAACGCATACTATTCAGTACTTGATGTTTGTTTTAACTTTTACTGTTTTGTTTGTAGAAAACGCTGATGTTTTTGATAAACTTGCAGGCCTCGGCCAATAATTGTTAAAACTTTGAATTAACTGAACAATTGTCACGGACATTGACCTAGACTTTTCCTTTTGTATAGGATGTCTTGTTGTTGTTCATATTTTGTAGGGTCGTTACCTTCGAAGCAAATAGCCAGGGGATCGTGTTTCCCCAACCGGAGCCCCTTAACGTAGGAGCAGGCTTTAGGTGATCTTATCCCTCCCCAGCAGATGGGAGTCGCATTTTCATCCCCAGAAGAGTTGGGTGCAAGCTAGCAAGCAGTCAGGCAGTGATGTACATCCCCAGTGATGGTCATGTGCATATTTAATCCCCAGTGAAGACCTCATAGAGTACAACCAGGTTGTCAGTGGTTTTGAAAGGATCATCCTCGCGCAGGATTGTTCTTTCTGTTCTCCAGCAGGTTGTCTTTCATCCAATAGGTTGACCATCCTCAGCAGAGTTCGTAACTCCGGATTTGTCGAGATATCCCCAACAGGATTGTTTCTTCCCCCAGCGGAAGTTTGGCTTTGTTCCTCCAGCATTCATTTTTCCGGAATGCCTCTTTGCATTTGCATCGTGCATAGCATCTATCCCACACGCGTAGCATTTCCATGTTGTATGGAGCATTACGCCATTTTCAAACATATGCATTTTGAAACATAATCCAGGTCGGTTTACCTCTTTGGTTTCGGGTGTTTTTCTCTGCAGGTAATTGGAATTCTTGTTCAGGATGGTTTTCGAATATTCAAATTTTTGGCATGAGATGATAACGTTCGTCCTATCATGTGTCCCTCATCCGAGTTGCTTGGTTAAGTTTCTCTTCTCCCCCAGCGGAGTTTTCCTCAGGTTGCTGTTACGTCAGCATTTTAAAAAAGAAAGATTTCATGGATTAGACCTTCAAAGTCATTACCTGTTGTCAAGGTAAATGTCTGGCAGTTGACGTCAGAAATTCCCCAGTAGAGTTTTCCTCGGATGGCTGTTACGTCAGCATTAAAAGGCTTCATAATTAGACTTTGGATTTGTTGCCCATTCTTGTTCAAGATGGATGTTTGGCAGTTGACATCATATTTTCCTCGCAGAGTTACTTGTTCAAGTCTTCGGATGTCCGATACCGCGCTTTTATTTAGTGGGATGCTCGTTTCTGCGGAAATGGAAGATCCAGAATAGTACATGGATGACGCGCTTTACGTAGTGCGATGCTCGTTTCATTGGAAATGGAAGGTCAAGGATAATATATTGATATACCGCGCTTTTATTTAGTGCGATGCTCGTTTCTGCGGAAATAGAAGATCCAGGATAGTACATGGATGACGCGCTTTACATAGTGCATGCTCGTTTCTTCGGAAATGGAAGGTCAAGGATAGTATATTGACATACCGCGCTTTTATTTAGTGCGATGCTCGTTTCTGCGGAAATGGAAGATCCAGGATAGTACATGGATGACGCGCTTTACGTAGTGCGATGCTCGTTTCTTCAGAAATGGAAGGTCAAGGATAGTATATTGACATACCGCACTTTTATTTAGTGCGATGCTCGTTCTTGAGGAAATGGAAGATCCAAGATAGTACATGGATGACGCGCGTTACATAGTGCATGCTCGTTTCTTCGGAAATGGAAGGTCAAGGATAGTATATTGACATGTCGCGCTTTTATTTAGTGCGATGCTCGTTTCTGCAGAAATGGAAGATCCAGGATAGTACATGGATGACGCGCTTTACGTAGTGCATGCTCGTTTCTTCGAAAATGGAAGGTCAAGGATAGTATATTGACATACCGTGCTTTTATTTAGTGCGATGCTCGTTTCTTCGGAAATGGAAGATCCAGGATAGTACATGGATGACGCGCTTTACGTAGTGCATGCTCGTTCCTTCGGGAATGGAAGGTCAAGGATGATATTTTGATATGGTCCTATGACGTAGCGCCCGCTTATTGTAGCGTATATTCGAAGATTGATTGTTTGGATTCAATGCCTGTGGTGTCACACAGGTTGGTGATGTTGAATCCATGTTCTGTATCAGATGATTAATCAGTTGTTGCCGTGACAACCAGATTCAATTCTCTGGATTTTTTTTGTTCCCCAAGCAGTTTGTACAGTTTATTTCTTTGGTTGGCAAATTTCGGGTTCTTTGGTATTCAATTGTCTTTTACCTTGATTGCCTGAAAGTCGTTCGCTTTTCATCTAGTCAGGTTCAAGCCGCTTGAATAGGGGCAGCTGTTGCACCCCAAAATTTGCCTAACCTTTTTCTCACTTGGCTTTATGTTTCATTGCATTGGTCTAGCATTTGTATAGCATATCATTATTCATTTAGCAGGGGATCAAGTGTGGTTTATATCGAGAGGATCCTATCTAGAGGTCTTATTCAAGCTTGAGAGGTCACCAAAGTCATCAGAAAGTGGGTTGTGTTCTTGAGAAGTTTGGATGCTGGTATGTGGTTCATCTCCTAACCTGAGGACCAATTGAAGACCATCAGTGGGTTGTGAGGCCTTGTTCATGGATAGGATATGTGGATAGAGCTTATGGATTGCTTTGAGGGTCATGGTGGAGCTCAGTCAAGTGTTTATGCCAAGTGTGAAGAGCCACATTTGAGGGTGTTGCAATTAGGGTTTTTTCCTTGTCAACCTTGAGTCAACTGTGCAATTGAAGAGGATCAAAACCTATTTATAAATCTTTGTGATCATGGAAATTTGTGTTGAGATACATGAGGGTATACCTCAAGATCAATTCAAGAAGAATTCAAAGTGGGAGGAGTTGTTAAACTAGGGTTCTCAAGGTAAAATCCCCTATTTAGTGCCTAACTTCAAGACCACTTATCTCAAATTACAAGTTTCATCTTGTTATACCCTAATTTTGACCCTGAACCGCTTTCTGTGTGTTTCATAACATTTTCATGATCTGTGCATCATATCCATTATTCATGTCGTCTATCATTGTGCATGTAGGATTTGTACTTTTTGTTCCGTGTTGTCTAAGCTCAAATCTTACAGTATTGAGTCAAGGATCGGGTCTAGTTATCTAGACAAGTATGTGTGCAGTGTGATATGAAATTTCTGTTTAACATAACATACTTTTTACCGTGAACAATCACAAAAAGATCAACCAGAACAAATTTCTTGGATGTTTTCGTCAAAATGTCAGAATAATTAATGTGAACTTTTTTAGAGTTTTATTTAATTAATTAGTTAAATAGTTAGAGCTTTATTTAATTTATTAGTTAGAATTAAAATAGAGTTAATTTAGTTATTAATTAAAATAAATTAAGAAAAATAAAATAAATAAATAAATTGGAAATGAAACACGGTAGATGAGGCTGAGAATTGAAGGAATTAGGGTTAGGGATTTTGAAATAAATAGGCACCCTGCACTGTTCATCTTCCACACGAGAATAACCTAGCCGCCCAAAAAAAACAATTTGGAAAACCCTAACCGCCAACCCCAATCTGAAACCCTAACACCCTGCTTCCTCTTCAAAGCCGCCGCAAATCCTCACATCTCCTTCCTCTTTCCGCCATTTCCACCTTCATCATCATCTTCTCCTTTGAAAACTCTGGCCGTTTTCCTCCCCTCAAATCCATCACCATCACCATCATCAAAAACTCTTCTTCTTCTCCTCAAAACCATCGACCCACGAGTCTTCATCACCGTTTCCGCCGTGAAACACGACAACCACACTCTTCTCCACCAAAACCAATGTTGAGTATCATATTAATGGAATAAGTATGCTGGGAGAATGATGTTTGCTGGGTAAATTTGTTGCAGCTTCAAGCGGTTTCACCGATCCGTTACTGTTCATGCCGATGAGTTCCTCCGCCTCTCATTATTCGACGACAGAAACAGTACAATACACAACAACCTTCAGCAATGGTTCAAATCCTTAAGCGTATCCGTGATTTGCCGTCGTAGCTTGCCGAAACAAGAACGGGAGATGCGGATGAAGCTTCGACCTGGGTTTTAATTCGTTGGCAAAAGTGTAATGGCAACGACTATTAGATGTACGCGTCACAAGTGCGACCCCATCAATTTCTCGAGCTATCATCAGTAACAGTCTCACACTTGAACCAGTTTCAAAAGTTCATCAGCTCAACAACTTGACTGTTCTGACAACGCGCTTCAAACAACACAGTTTCAGCAGTACAAGCTTCTGACGACAATTGCATTGTAGCTCACAGATTTTGGAACATCAGAACTATTCGCGTCTCAGACTATGCATCACCTTCAGCGACACCGCTATTAGGCCAAGCACGCAAACAACTTTAAGACATTGACAAGGATTCCAACAACGAATTAACAGCCACAACAGGTGTGGTAGCAAATTCGACAACAAAGCAGCATTAAGCCTCATGGTAATGACGTCAAAAGAACAACCCAACAACTCGACAGTCTCACATTGGTTGGTGCAAAGGTGGTTCTGAGTTCAGGCAGGTGGATGGATATTTTTTTGACGCCGCATAGGAGGAAGCAGCGCTGACATACCGTGAATATTCCAAAGCCTCAACAACAATACCAAAGTGATGAACTCTCAGTTGACTGTAGCATTACGGAATCATGCACAATACGCTGAAGAATAACGCGGTTTGGTGTGCAATATAGGAAGTTCATCTGCTGTTTGTCTTGTTATTGATTTAGATGATGTTTGTCTCTATGTTTTCTGTTTGACAAGTACCAATATGGTTCTAAGTTTGAATAAGTGGAGCGGTTCTTAGATGGTGTGGCCCTGCCGATTCAAATGATGTTCTAAGGTGTGGCCCTGCCGATTCGAATGATGTTCTAAGGCTTGTGTTGCTGCTACATTCAGTTGTCGCTAGAACCATCATTTCGGTTACACAAAGGCGACTTGAAAAGCGGAGGAGAGCAAGGTTTCCAACTTCGTAGCCACACTGGTTGTATTTCTAGCATTAGCTCTGTTGCCTCCGTCTCGGTTTCTGCTATATTTATTTTTTCCTTGTTGTGTTTGTTTGCTGTCATGTTTTGTGGTGTCCATTCTGTGCAGATTAAGGGCTAAATCTATTAGGAACTACATCGCTTCGTCGTGTGGGCTACAGCAAGTCAACTGGAGCTCTACAACATAATGATAAGGCCGATATGACTTAACTTATGTCATTTATTCAAAGTTGCAAATTGGATCCGAGAGGCTTGAGGACAGCAACAACATATATGTTTTGTTCATGTTCATATATGCGACGATGTTTTTTTTCAAACCGCAACAAATTCAGCAAGTTCTCAATTCATTTTTCGACAAGGATTCAAACTTTACAACTGCAGCAACAACGCCAAATTTCTCTTCAAACAACATTAAAAAATGGCAACGAACAACATCTCGATTTCAAATATAATGGTTTGTAAGGCTGGGAAGTGAGGTTGTTTGAGGAATATTGGTACATAAGGGAAAGTAGACGGTACGCACAAAAGTTTGAGCAGCTAGTAGCAGACTTTCTTTTATGACACTTACATTGTTACAGAAGCACTGAACAACACGTTTTCTTTCAATTATCGGTAGTATTACCGGCGTCGGTAATTTTGGATCTTCCTTTGCATTTTTGGCGTATATTATCCATTGTCCGCATTATGAGTATATGAATTTTTGGTTGCATTGCGTTTACGTTGATTTTTGTTTTTTTTTGGGATTTGAGCATTGCAACGTGTCGAGTCATGTTATTACTGTTTAATTTATGTTGTTACATGTGCTAGCTAGTTGTTGCTAGTTAATTGATGGAGACGTGCTTAGTTCCAAAGTTAGAAAATGTTTTGTAGTTTTCTCAAAGGGGTTATGAGTAATAGTGAAAATGTTGCATAATGGATTAAAGAAAAATATTGGATGGAAGTCTAGTAATAACACTGTAATATCATGCCCATGTGTCATTGGCTTTAAGTTTATTTTTTTGAATGACCACTTGTTATTAATATTTGACGTGAGCATGATGTAGGATAAGCTTGTATGTTTCACGGTTTCTAGAGTGTTCAACAAACAGCCACTCAAATGGTAGCAGCAAGTTCGAACAATAACGCTTCAGCACCACTTAACTTTGTGCGTCAACAACAGCTACACAACATCTTCAAAGGCTCACGCGTTTCCGATTTTGTAGCCACATTCACAAGGATTGTGAATTGATTCAAGAACTGACCCCGAGTTGGTCTCGATGTGATGTCTTAGAATTCCATCTGTCAAAGCACATTTTCATGACACCAGTTGTTCATCCGTGTGGCTCTTCGGCAAGAATAACTCTCTTCTTGAAAGAAGAAGATTCAACGAAAGATTTGAAGCTGAGGTTGTGGCTACAACTTGATGATATTCGTGTTGATGTTTCGGTGACCACCTATTCTTTGTTTTGACGGTATACCACAGGAAGAGCTTTTTGGAAAGGGCGCAGAGCCAAGAACGGGATTGGTTACCACACGTTGCAAATCGGGTCTGAGAGGCTTAGGACAGCAACAACATGCATTTTTCAAACTGCAACAAGTTTATGAATATTTATTTTTCATTTTCAATTTTGTATGGTTGTGCTGTTTTGTTTGGTTGTGTGTCTGTGCAGGTTGAAATTTGATTAGAGAGTTGGCATCGGTTCGGTTTCGACGCAACACCCCAGATTCCATCTTTTAGCAGCAACTTCAAGCTGCAACAACTCGTGCCATTCTGCTCACATTTAGAAAAATGAATCAACTCAAATAGTAATGGTGAAAGTTCTCGTATTGGTTGCGACATCGCTGAGTTTCGGTTACGCAACAACAAGTTCTGCTACCTTCAGCTTCCAACATAAAATTACAACAAGTTCAATAGCAGCTCACCAGGATTTCTGTTAATTATCGTCTTGTATCCGAATTCGAAGTCAATGCGCAACGTACCGCCGCGATAAGACGGTAGCTACATTAAGATGATTCGTTTGGTAACACTACCTTAAACTCGTTTACTGTAATTCTTATTGTGCTTACTTTAGAAACCAACTGGGCCATTGTTATTAACCATTGAATTATATTGTCTTGGTCAGATATTTAGAATGATTTCTATCTATTCGAGTTGGATTTCGATTAAGATATATGCTTTGTTGTATCGCAAATTTTGTTTAGAGTCGTTGACTTTCGGTTGTACTCAGTTCGAGTAAGATTTCGGGTGTACCGTCTTTTGTTGCTGCTTATACTTTGATTTTGTTTTGAGTAATTGAAGTTCTAAGTTGTTGCTGTGTTTGTGTTAAATTTCTATTAATCAATTCAGAGTGGCCTTTGTTTCTTGATGTTGTGTTGTTGTGTTAACGTGTGACCATGGAACTGGTATGCTGTAAGTTTCACATGCTGATGCGGTTTAACAAACAAATATTACTATTTCCCTTCTCAAATAAAGCATGGCATTTTCTTTTTAAATCTGGTGAGTATGATATATTTGTGTAATAATGCTTGCGACATCAACCGGCAACAATCCAAACGAGTTTGTCTCAATTTTAATATTTACCTGCTTTTCATTATGTTAGATATTGATTCTTAGATATTTTTTTTATCATATGTTACTAAGGTTTGTCTTAATTAATGATAGCATGTGATTCTTAAGTTTGTCCATTGAATTTTAACAATATTTGGTTTGTTTTTTCTTTTAAATTTAATTTTAGGTTTATATTAAAGTAATTTTATTTAGAAGGTTTTTTTTTAATATTAGATATTTTATTGTTGTAAAGTTCAATTTAACCCAATTAAACTCTTTTCAACTAACTTCTAATCAATTTTAAAACGATCACCAAATCATTTTCACAAATTATTTGAACAAGAAAGAGAGTCTAGAGCCTTTTATTCTCTCTCTCTTGATTCATTCTTTTTTTGATTGTTTGGGCCCGAGAAGCCTTTCTTACGTTCAAACAGTCGATTTCTCTAAAAATCTTTTTGTACACGTTAAAAACAAGATTCAAACTTTGATTAACATTAAGTATTTTTCTCAAATCAAATTAATATACTTAACATTAAGTATTTTTCTCAAATCAAATTAATATACTTAATCATATTTAAATACTATTTCAATAAAAGATGAAAAAGAGAGAGTTCCAAGCCTTTGGTTCACTCTCCCGATTGTTTGGGCCCGAGGAGCCTTTCTTAAGTCCAAACAATTGTCTTCTTTAAAATATATACAATGCGAAACATACTTGAAAGTTATTTTCCTAAACACTTAATGAAAAAGAGAGAGAGTCAAGCCTTTGACTCGCTTTCTCGATTACTTGGGTCCGAGAAGCCTTTCTTAAGCTTCAAGTAATCGTCATTCATAAGCCACGTTAATTATATCAAAATCATTTCTTAATATAAGATGAAAAGGAGAGAGATTCAAGCCTTTGACTCGCTTTCCGGATTACTTGGGCCCGAGGAGCCTTTCTTAAGCTTCAAGTAATCGTCATTCATAAGCCACGTTAATTATATCAAAATCATTTCTTAATATAAGATGAAAAGGAGAGAGATTCAAGCCTTTGACTCGCTTTCAGGATTACTTGGGCCCGAGGAGCCTTTCTTAAGTTTCAAGTAATCCTCATCCATTTAAAATACTTTAACCATATTCCATCGTTTAATACATCAATTCCCTTCTCCGTTAAGGATGAAAAAGAGAGAGATTCAAGCCTTTGACTCGCTTTCCCGATTACTTGGGCCCGAGAAGCATTTCTTAAGCTTCGAGTAATCGTCATCTGATCCGTCTACTCGAATCATATTCCTTTCCTTTTCTGTTAAGGATGAAAAAGAGAGAGAGTCAAGCCTTTGACTCGCTTTCCCGATTACTTGGGCCCGAGAAGCCTTTCTTAAGTTTCGAGTAATCGTCACCTCTAGCTAAACATCTGATACGTCAAAACTCTCCTTCTCGCCCTCGTGCGATCAAAACATATTCAAACCTTTAATTCAATTTCTCGCCGCCGTGCGAATCTTCAAACTCTTTCTTTTCCTAGCCAAACCTTTATCCGTAAGCCGAACTACAGCTGCTCTGATTTCTTGTCTGTTAACGAGAATACGTAGGCACAAGATTGCGATGATCTTGGCGAGCACATTTCCCCAAAATTCCACATTTCCCCACTTTTACAATTCCTAAACCTTTACCCGTAGTCCCATGAACTACGGATGCTCTGATTCTTCACTTCTTTTCAAGTGAAAATACGTAGGCACAAGGGCCCTAATCCTTGGCGAGCACTCTTTTCTAAAACCACCCCTTTCTCCCTAACGTTCTAAACTCTTTTTATTTAACTTTAAACCTTTTATCTTGGAAGAACACAAACAAGCTAGACTAACATTTCTTACGAATCGAATCAAGAGGTTCCCGTTGAGTACAACGGACGTGAGGGGTGCTAATACCTTCCCCTCATGTAACCGACTCCCGAACCTAGAACTTGGTTGCGATGACCATGTTCTTTCCCTAAAGGTTTTATCGATATTTTCCTTTCCCTTTTTGGGATAAATAAAGTTCGGTGGCGACTCTGTGTTTTCCACGACCATTCGCGAAGGATCGTGCTTTTTTTTAGGTGCGACACATCTAAATTTCTGGCCAACATGGAACTTGTAGAGCATGTTCTTAGATTTAATTGGAGTACTAGAAGTCCTTGATTGGATTTATAGAACTCAAGTTATGAAGCTGACAAGTTACAAATCATCAGATGAATGTGAAATTTGTCTGCAAAAGTCAACCAAGTTCCATGGAACGTTTGGCCTAGAAGGATGTTTCTCCTCAACTTTTGGCCAAAATGAAAGTTGTAGGTATTGGTCTTAGATTTCCAAATTGTACTAGAAGTCTTCCATCTGATTTGTAGAACTCAAGTTATGAGGTTTACAAGTCATGGGTATTTTGAGAAAGTAGGATTATAGGTCATTTGGCATTATAGGTCATTTTCACTATCTTGCAAGCTTCAAATGGAGTTTTGTTCAACTTGAAAGTTTCTCAAAATGATGTTTTTAATCCAACTAAGTATCAAGAGTCCGTTGATATGGATTAGAGCAAGCATTGGTTGAAGGAATTTCTCAAAAAGGCCATTTTAATGAATTAAAATGGAAAAATTCAAAATAATTGGTAATTGAATGATTTTAAAACCAAATTGGTGCTCATTTTGAGTGGAAATAAGATTCTAAACCATTTGGCATTATTACATTTTGGAATTGAGATTTATAACATGGCCATTTGGTGTATTGCTTCACAAAGAAGTTACATCTCAAACTTGCTCATAGATCGAAATCAAAGCAAAATGCCAATCCATTTACACTCAAGGCATCTCAGGCAAGTGATTGGAAGTGAATTGAAGGAAAGGAACATAGCAAATCGGGGCTTCCATGGTTGGATTTTTGGAAAAAAATTGAAAGTTGGAAGTTTGGATTTGGGCCATGATTGGGCCTCCAGAAGGTTCTAACAGATTATAAATTGAGTTTAGATCATTTTTGGCAGAGGTTAGAAGCTTTTTCACTGAAGAATCAGTTAGAGCAGTTTGTGGAAGAAGCTTGAATTTGGATTTTCGAGTTTCAAGATAGAGGCTGAATCAAGATCAACCAAGCATCTAGACTTGTTCATCATCGATCAGTGAAGAAATCTGCACATTCTTGGAGCAAATTGTGGCCTGAAAGTCACCGTACGTGAAGTTCTGAATCAGGCTTATTTCTTGCAAAATTGCTCTTTAACTATGCACTTTCCAAGCCTTAGATGCATGCGGTTAGGTTCTTGACAACCTTTAGATGGATTCTAGATAAGTTTCGTAATGAATCGTGACAGTTTTTGACGTAGCATCCCAAGTTGTAGTTTGAATATCTCTTTAGATAGTGGAAAAAAATGAGAAAGAACATGATAGTTGGAACCTAGGGAGTGAGATGAACAAAACCGTGTAAGAAATTTGAAGTTTCGTGGAGTTTGGATTTTGGTCACTGTTTACTCTCGCCGGAGAAGATGGCCGGATCTTCTCCGGCCGCCACTGTTCCAACCGCACTGTAAGTCCTCCGTTTGAGATTCAAATTGCCAGCTCGCGTCACAGCCACACGATGGCGTTGAAACGTTGACCGGGCAGGCTGATCGCACGGCTGGCATTCGTTTTCGTGAACAGTTTTTCACACAACACTTTCCTTCAAGATGAAACGCAGAGTTTCATTAAGTGAAACTATGGGCCCTCAACGTTATGCTATTCACACCCCTTCCGTTAGGCTCAAACCAATATAACACATGAAAACATTGCTTCACGCACCCCCTGGCCTATTCCCATTTAATAATTGAAATGCTGAGTTAGTTGCTCAACTGGGCCAATGCGTGTTTCGTTATCCACACCCCCAGCGCACAGCCCACATAGGATTGCACATGAATCCATTGCTCATTACACCCCCTTGTTTAGTTAGTCTTTGATTGCATTTTCTTTTATTTTTCTTATTAATACTTGTTAGTTTTAATTCATATAAAAATAGAAATGATTGTTAATAATTCTTGAAATAAATCATGTGAATACTTTGATATGTTTAGAATTTCCTCACATTTTTTAATTTCAGTTTTAGTGTATTTTCCCATTAATTGCATATTTTCCATTTTAGTGTGTTTTTAATAATTGGATAATTGTATGCTGAGCTTTACGATTTTATTTCTCTTTCAATAATTCATATTAGCCTCTGATTTTTTGTATGGTGAATGTTGACACATGAAAAAATATTGTAATATTTTTTTTGTGTTTTTTAGATGATTCTAAATAGGGTTTTGAGATAGTTGTTTAGGAGTCTTCCTTGTTAGATCTCCCTTAGTGCACTCTTTGGATTTGGATTTTGTTTGAGCCTTTTGATTTAGGTTTAGCCCCTGATTTTTGTACCATAGCTTGTTAATACATGTAGGATAATGTAGTATTTTCCTTAGAATTTTAGGAATGATTTTCTATTAGTTCCCCATTTTACAAAGTGGTCTTAGTTTAGGTGATCCTAACTAGGTTAAGTTCATAGATTAGTCTTGTAAATGACCATTAGATGATTCTAAGTCTCATTTACTTTCTTGATAGATTGGTAATTAGATAGATACCTCTTTAGAGCCCTCGAATCCTTAGTATAGGTGATCCTTAGAAGGAAATCTTTGAGGTTCTCTAGAAGTTCCAGTAGGTGGATGATTCTTCCTATAGGGGTAGTTTCCTCTTCAATTTTCCTTGCTTGATTGGAATCCTCCTTGTGAGCATGTTTCCTCCTGTGGAGGAATACATTGCATTATCATAAAGGGGTTGAGTCTATGAAAGCTCTCTCTAAGGAAATGGAGTTGGTTGAGTGTCTGTGGTAAGTTCCTGTGGACCTTACCTTGCTTCTCATCTCCATTCTCCTAATATTCTCTTATTCCATTCTTTTTAGGAACCTTCTTGGGGTAGCATAGTCCCTCCTATAGGGGGAATGTTGCACATCTCTTGAAGGAGCCAAACCTTTAGGATTCCCCCAAATCTCTTTTAGTTGGTTGAGTTCCTGGGATAAGTTCCTGTGGACCTTACCCTTGCCTCCCAACACCCAATTCCTTTCCCTAGGATAGGAGCCTTGTTTGATTACTTGTGGAATGAATCAATTATTTGTCATAAATCCTTGTCCTCATTCATGTTTGGGTGGTGTGTTGCATTAGGATAGTACATGTTTAGGATAGTCTAAGTGTAGGTGCATGACTTCATTAACAGGTTGAGTGGGTCTCCCTCTGCTTGTTTGCCTTAAGGGTTGAGGTGGTTCTCCCATTGCTTGTGTGTTGTTTTTCTTTTTCTAAGTGACGTATTTGCATATAGAGGTTGAGTCTGTCTCCTTATGCTTGTCTATTTTGATTGTTTTCTTTTTGCTTGATTGCTAAGAAGTTGAGTTTGTCTCCTTCTGCTTGTATTGCTGCATTGCATGCATTTTACTTACAGTTGTTTCTTTCAGTTATTTCTGTTTGCTGTTGCTTTCCTTTGCCATATTCCCTTAGGAACTCTGACTTCTCTTGTTCAAGAGAAGTTATGGCAGACGTTAGGGTTCTAACCATGCATGATAACATTAGGTAGCTCCCTCATAACCTCAATCATAGGATCAATTTTTCATGATACCTTTAGGACTTGACAGTTTCCCCATAGAGTTCGTTCTCTTCTTATCTCAAAACAACAGTAAAAAACGTAATAAAGGCAAGTTAGTACAAGCACGTTACGAGCCTTAAGCTACTTGGGAAATGATAATTGAGAGGTCTCCTCTCAATCATCTAGAATGTTTAGTATATGTCCTTTAGATGATATGCGACGCATTCGCTCCTAAGTCATAGTCTCTAGTGCTGTACAAACTATATACAACCATAAAAAACAGTTCTTCCGTAAAAGACTGAAAACAAACTTCAAACATTTTGCCCCGTGGGCCCATAACTCAAGGAAACCCTTTTCAGAAGGAGATTTTTGTTAACTCTCGGTTCTACCGCAAACAGTAGACGCCTAAGTCTCCGTCGAGCGAGCTGCATACACCAACTGCTGGAACCGTCTGTTAACCCTACTCGGATAAAAACAGTTGAACAAACCTGTGTTCCGTCGTTCCCCGAACTACGTTTGCTCTGATCTTTAACGCCGTGTGAAAGTACGTAGGCACGAGATGCGATATCTCGGCGAGCAACCTTCCCCTCTTTTCACCCGTAGTTAGGCGAACTACGTTGACTCTGATTTCTCGTTCCATACGGGAATACGTAGGCATAGAACTGCTATGTTCTGCCGAGTCATTTTTCTTTTCTTTTCAGACCAGACTTTTAGCGTAGATAGTTAAATCAACCCATCAGATAAACACAACAAGCATGGATCCCATCGAGTACGATGGACGTGAGGGGTGCTAAGACCTTCCCCTTGCGTAACCGACTCCCGAATCTAGATATTGGTTGCGATGGCCTTGTCTTATACCTTTTCGTCAGGTTTTTCCGATCGTTTCCTTTCCCTTTCTGTGGGATAAATAACGAAAGGTGGTGACTCTTCTGTTTTGCCGGCACCTTATTTTCGCGGTAGCGACACTAGGATTTTAGAGTTACTTACTTAAGTCAAAATTCACTTGGAGTGTTTCGCACACCAAGTGTTCGATAAATTGCCTGAACCAAGCTTACTTAGTTTACTTGCTCTGTTTTGTGGGTTGTGTTGAGCATTGGAACTAGCACTACTAATTAGTGGTGAAATCAATTTATTAAGTGTGACTAGTGTGTTGAATCAAATAGTTCATTATCTTAATCCATAGGCTAGACGCATATCCGGTCTTCTAATAACGGTTCGTTATAGACGTGATTTTTCCTCGACCGCTTCCGCACTTTTAAAACCAATTTTCAAACCAATTTTTAACTGGTAAGCGCCACTCAAATAATTTTTTTAAATAGGGATCTATTCAACCCCCCTTCTAGATCCGCGCCATCGTCTAACAAGAACCTCAATCATCTAAACAACCACCCACATCTGAACCACAAACTTCAACTAAAACAAATCAACCTTCATATGTTCCCACACCTCTATCTCAAACTGAACCAATTACTTCTGAACCACCCACATCTGAAGAACATCCTTCTGTTGATATCCCTGTTAATCAATAACCAGAACAATCTAAACCAGAAGAACCAACTCCACAAGAACCAACACAACCAGAAGCACCAATATCACAAGAACCACAACCAGAAGAACATTTACCTTCTGATCCTCAACCCGAACCTACTCAACCATCTGAATCACATATTTCTGATTCTGATATTCTGGATGCGCAACTCCTCAAGGTTCTCTTTGACATATCATCTGGATCTTGTCACTCTTCTGAATCATCTGATTCAACTGAGTCTGACTTGCCATCTGATTTGCCAGATGGAACATCACACCAAGAGGTATCTAGTTCATCTGAACCTTTTCATAGACCATCATCTGCTTTTATTTCATTTAAACCTTTTCCCTCTGATGACCTTCCCTCTGGACTCAAACTTAAATACTTTTATCCCAAACCTAAGGCTATCACTTCATCATCTAACCATCCATCATTTCCATCTTATCCTCGTCCTCTGTTCATTATTCCCACTTTTACCATACCACCTCCCTCTGCAAAACCTAAACCATCACCACTAGAAGCCTACCTAAAACGAAAACCAAGGCTGAATGTTGATGTTCTGATTGCTAGTTTTGAACAAGAGATAAAGATGAGTTTAAATGCTGTTAAGAAAGAATGCCTCAGTAGTATTAATCCAGATGAGTCTGATGCAATCTGGAAGAAGTTCATATCCAGGTTTAATTCTGTTGCTTCAAATCTTTAGAACATTTGCTCTGATGATGCAAAGGTCAGATTTGCTGAAGTTGTCAGACATACTCTATAGAATGTGAACAGATCGCCAACTCTTCTTCTGGAGAATACCTCTTCTGAAGAATCTTCTATATCTGTGATTGCTGAAGAGTCTGCTCCTACAGAAGCTCTTCCAGAAAAATCTGCACCTGAAGAAACTCTGGTAGATACTCAGTCATCTCTGATGATTGTGGACAAGGCATCTGACTCTGTAACTCAAGAAAACGCATCTGCTATGGTTATTGATAGTGCTTCAGCTTCTGCATCTACATCTGCTCCTGCATCTGCATCTGCTCCTGCATCTACATCTGCTCCTGCTTCTTCTGAGATCAAGAAAGAAAATCCAGATTTAGAGGAAAAGTTTGCTCAGCTAGAGGCTAGCAACAAAGAAATCAGAAGTTGGATGGTGAAGCAAGAACAAATAATAGACAATATTCAAAAGTGGATGGCCAGACAAGAGGAGTCTACTTCTGAGATGACTAATCTTCTTAGGATTCTAGCCTCTCGTCAACCTTAGCTGTTGTGTTTGTGCACTTGTTTGTTGTCTTACTTGTTTATGTTTCTGAATTTTTTCTGAATATTTCTATAAATGAATCTGTTTGGTTGGTTATTTTTCATCTGTTAATGTTATCTGTTTTATATTGTTTTCTTCTGTTAACCTTTTATTTGTCTTTATAAGTGCTCTTTTTGATATGACAAAAAGGGGGAGAAAATGAAATTCTGATTGTTCAAATAAACAGCTACCAAAATGAAATTCAGACATGATAAAATATATTTAACATGAATTTTTAACCTTTCAGAACTATAACGTTTCATCTGACAAAATTCATTGAAGTTACCTTGAGAGTTCCCAAACCAGACTTTGATCCAAACCAGACTCTGATTCTGGAAAGTATATCCAAACCAGGCTCTGATTCTGAAAAGTATACTTATGCAAAAAGGGAAGTATTTACTTCTATTATAGTATTCTTTCAGGGGGAGATTCATAATCTCAGGGGGAGTTGTATATTTTTCTATTTATTGAACAAAATTTCCTATGTTTTTGTCATCATCAAAAAGGGGGAGATTGTTAGAACACAGATTGGTTCTTAAATATATCTCTATGTTTTGATGATAACACTAATGAAATTTTGTATTAAGTAAATATATACTCTAATTTTGTTCAAGTGTTTTTGTTTCAGATATTAAATTAAATATTCTTATGGAAGCAAAAATGCATCTGAACGCTACTATACGCAAGACTCTGATCATCAGAAGAAACTCATCAGAAGACTCTGAGCGCTGCCAAAAAAGACTATGAAGCAGAAGCTACAGAAGACTCTGAAGTGTATCTGAAGAATGTGTGTGAAGAGTTTAAAGCAATGTTTCAGAAGACTCTGGAAGTACTTTACTCTGCAAGTACAGAGGCTCTAATATTCAACTATGCTCTGATTGAGATATTCACGCTGAAGCACATTGGCTGTAAGACTCTAATATACTAACTCTGATAAGAGAAACTTTGATAAAGAAGCTTGTTGAAGAAGATATTATTCAAAAAGATCTGTTGGCATATTCTTGTCCTTATCTGAACGACTCTTTCCTTATTCATGTATGACACATGAAATCAGACAAAAGGGATTTGTCTGAACATTTCTCTTCTGGGAAAGCTAAAGTCAATAGAAGACAAAAGGCTACAGCTACTTAGCGTGCACAGTCTTCAAGCTTTGGACTTTTTGTTCTATAAAAGCAAGTCTTCAACAACACTTCAAAGTTGACGAACATTGACGAATCTATTGACAAATTATTCAACAACTCTCATACAAACATTCTTACTCAAAGCTGAATAGTTTTCTTATTCGTTCTTAATATTTGTGTAAAAATCAATATTGTGATTATAGCTTTTTAGAAGCAACTCAAACACATTTGTTAGTTTACATTTTTTGTAAAAGGTTCCTTAAGAAGACCAAGTTGTGGTCCGAATTTCTTGAGAAGACTAAGACAGTTTGTCTTAGTGGTTGACACTGTAATCAGTTTGAATATAGTGAATTAAGTCCTTGTTGAGAAAGGCAAATCACCTTGGTAGAGTGAACTGGATTAGTTGAGTTCAACGAACCAGGATAAAAATACTGTGTTATTTTTTATTGCCATAATTGTTTCAAACACCCCCCCCCCCCCTTCTAAGTGTTTTTCTCACCTTCAGTTTTGTGTGTGCCTATTGTAATTGCAGGCTCTTGCAAGGGTGCTTGATTTTAGATGAAAATGGAGGAAAGATTTGCTCTCCTTCTGATGAGTAATTAGTCAAGACAATGTCCACTCTCCTTAAGCCATAATCCAGGATATGTGATTGATTTATTCCAAGACCTGACTTGTTACAAGTTGATTTTAAGTTCTGTTATTCAAGACCTAGTCTCAGATCATTTCTTAGGCTTTGACTTAACTAGGTTCAAGTTGGTTTTCAAAGCTAATATTCAAGGTGTTTTTAGCTAATTCATGACATATGTGAATTACCTCAAAATATAAAGGAAGTTATTGAAGCTAGTCATGAGTTCATTAAGCCACGTTGTATTTTCCTTAAGGTTATTTAAAGATGAATTGGCTCAAATCAAGTTTTGTTTCAATTTGTTCCCAAGTTTTCAAGCCATGATCAAATCGGGTCCAAATACGAGCTATGCTTGGTGTTTTGCCGCCTCTTAAGCCAAGTATTGGCCGAGTAAAATAATAATCCATGGGAGCCATCAAGTTGAAGTCATGGCATATGCAAACTCATTTCATTTACAATTTATGAGCCAACTTCTGGTTATTCTAAAAAGATTGCAAACTGTATTGAGTTGTAAAAGGGTGCTACAAAAGTAGAATTACAAAGTTACTCTCAAAGTATAGAGACATTAAATTGGAACTCAAAATGTTTATAAAAGGGTCACAACCAAAAGAAAGTACATTTGCAATTTACAATGGATGATGCCCAAAGGACAATTGCAAGAATAACCAAGTCTCATTTGCCTAGATTCCAAGAAGTGCAAGTTTTGATACAAGATTATACTAAGCCTAATTCTACAAGTCATACTAAAGTTTGAACTAAGACAATGCAAAATGTAATATTGTGCTTCAAGTTAACTCCAAGGCCACGGTTGTTTGGTTCTCCAAAGTTTCTTCATGCTGTCATATTCAACCTACAAAAAAAAAACAAAAAAAGGTTACATTATATTGGTGATGTTGCTAAGACTTAGGCCAAAGTATCATGTTGATGTAATGCACATAAAGCCAGATCACCAAGTTTTGATTCCAAGACAAGCCTGAGCCAATTCCCTTCATCCTGCTGCCATATTCCATGGCCTTTTCATCTTCATATCACACCAAACATCTTCACACCTCACTATGCCATGGCCTCCCATCCAAATCCTCCAAGCACAATGCACATGAAAAAAGAAATAGGCACAACATTGGTTAGTAGTACATAATGCAAGAGAAGAATAAATTCAATTCCAAAATCAAGTGCAAGACCAAAATCATCCCAAGGTGTACAATTCAATATGGCAGCAACAATCAAAGTTATTTGGTACACATGATTTCAAAGGCAGGACATATAAGTCAGTACCAAATAATGCCAAGTGAAGTCACAATTCGAGACAAGTCATCCAAATATTTCAAGCAGGGCAAACATGTACATACGCGAAATTCAGAATATTCACAAACATCACATGGGACCACCATATTCTAGAACCTTATAACAAAACAAAATAGAAAATGCACACGCAGTGTAATCCCATAAAATCAGGGCTCACACAAAATTCACAATGGTTTTATTCTATCAGAATAACACTCACAATTTTCCTAACAAACTACACACGCACCAAAGTCAGAATTCAGAAGATTCACATGTATGATGTTTCCATCCTATATATTGAATACCGTTCATTCATTCAAGGGGGACTACCTGAAAACCCCTAAAACTCCCTACTAAAAAAACCTAACAGAAAAGCTCATTTCAAACATCTTTGAGTCTCACGCTGTGCCTCAATATTGCTGGAGCTAAACCCCAACACAACGACTACCTAAAGAACAAAGAAAAAGTAGAAAAGAACATGGAAAACAGAAGGAGAGAAAGGAAGTAGAAATCATACCTTCTCCGGAACTTGAGCTCAAAGTCTGCTCCGATTTGGTGAGTTCCTCTCCCTTTTTAAGCTTTTTCAACCTTGATCCATGCTCTTCATATTCTAATATGTTGAATCCCTCACCCAATTGCTTGGTTTGACCTTGTTTAGATAGATCTAGAATTTTTGTGTGTTCTCCGTTTCGAGGGTTTAGAGGTGTTGATTGAGGAAACCGAGTCCATATTTGGACTTAGCACTTGTTGATTTATGGGATAGCCGAATAAGTGTGTTTTTAGGATTGGCAGGAGGCAGACGGCGGCGGCCACCTAGCGCCACTGTCTTCTCCTATGGAAATGGTTGGCTCCGATGAGGCTTTTTGCTTGTAGGGAGCTGAGAGAAAACGAGGATAGAGAGATAGTTTGGTTATTTGGAATGAATGTTGAACCCACCCTTTTCCTGGTCTTAATACATGTTGGTGTAGCATTAATGGTGGTGTGGTGTTAATACATGTTGGTCTTAATACATGATCTTGTGCATTATTCTTATGATCTTGGCTTGCATCTTCGAATCATGAACGTTGGTTAGAGTTAGATCCTAACTCTTTGATGCAATATGCCCCCTCAATGCAGCATACTAGTCAACTGCAGTTGACTGGAATCCACCGTGGACTCCCAACTCCGTGTGGGCTTTCTCTTGTATTGGGCCTGGGGTTTTCAATAATTGCACCCTCCCAGTCTGCTGCTTATTTTGGCCTTTTTCCTTCTTCTTTCTTTTTATGTTGAGTTTTTATATTTTAGTTTTTTTTTAATATATTTAAAAATCCAAAATGTTGTTAATTTCTATGATTGTTTTTATTTTCTTTTAAAAAAAACACTAAAATATTTTTATTTTAATTAATTTTATTAAACTCTTTTATTTAATACTAATTAATCTATCAAGAAATTAATTTTATTAAATATTTAATTTTAATTTAATTAATTATCTCAAATTAATTTCTTTAATACCAAAAAATTATTTTATTTTAATTTTAATTAAATTTTGATATTAATTTTTTTCTATTTAATATTTAATTTAATTATTTAAGTTTTATTGTTCACCTAGTTAATTTTATTAAACCTTTTTATTTAATATTAATTAACTTTAATAGTTAATTTTATTAAATGTTTAAGTTTAATTTATCTAATTACTTAAGTCTATATTAATTATTTTCTTTAATTTTAAATATCTAAAAACATAATTTGTGAATTTTCCCTTTTAATACCTTTAGTTAAACATTAAAAAATTAAATTACAAATTCGTTAAGTATATATGTTTATTTTGTTTGATATTTTTGCCCTTTGATTAACTTATATTTATTTATGTGATGCTTGCTCTTATGTATGATAAACATGCCTTAATTATTTCTATATCATTCCTCGTATATTTATACAAACCAACTCTTTTCAAACTAATACTTTGACTTAATGTCAGGCCCTTTTCAAATACCTTGTAAGTCTATCGTTTTCACGATAGCCATCGACCTACATAGCTTCCTCTTGGACTTTATACAACGATACTTGTTGCACATTTCACATTTTCATTTCTATGCATATATGTGATTTGTTTACTTTAATTATGCCTTTGGTATTATCCCTATTTGAGCAAACTTATCCCTCTCCCATGAGATGTAATGCTTGGTCTCGTTTAGGTATTTTAATGCAAGGTTAAAATGAACCTTTTTTTTCAAAGGACAAATAAGCTTGATTCAACGTCAAGCATTTTCAAAACAAACTCAATTGATCACCAATTCATTCTTAAGCACACATGATCCACATATCAAGTTCCATCACCTATTTTATAAGTCGAGCGCTTTTTCCTCACCATCAACCTTACCTTATACCACTAGGACCTATTTTCCCTTAGTTAAACTTTTTTCATTTTGTACGCAAACTCAAACCTTAATCAACATCGAGCATTTTATCAAAGTAAACTTAACATACTTAACTATACTTAAACACAATTTCAATAAAAGATGAAAAGGGAGTTGGAATGGAGTCTTCGATTCCTCTTCTTGGTTGTTTAGGCCCGATGAGCCTTTCTTAAGTTCAAACAATTGTATTCTCAAAAAACTTTCTAATACGATTCTACATCAAAATATTTTTATAATAAACGAACTCAAAACCTATTTTCCCAATACTTAAATGAAAAAGAGAGAGTCAAGTCTTTGACTCACTCTCCCGATTACTTGGGCCCGAGGATCCTTTCTTAAGCCTCGAGTAATCGTCATTCATAAACCTTTCTAACTATATCAAAATCCTTTTACAACTAAGGTTGAAAAAGAGAGAGTCGAATCTTCGATTCACTTTCCCGATCACTTGGACTCGATGAGCCTTTCTTAAGGTTCAAGTGATCGTTGTTGCACCCCAAATTTTGACCCCTTAGATCCTCATCATCATTTTAGGATCATATTCATTTGATTAACTAACCTTAACCCATTTCAAGTTTACCTTTGTCAAGATGCAGATGAATCAGGGTTCCGTACCGTCAAAATCGAGGCTTCGGTGGTTTGATCAATCAATGTATTTGGATTGATTCAATTATAAACAAGATTAAGGATACTACATTGGGTCAAGTATGAATCCAATTTGAGGTTGTCACCCAGAAATTGAGAATAGTGCAGTTCAAGATACCCGATTAGGGTTTTCGATCGGGAAAAGTCAACCGTAGTTTGACCTTTGATTTAAAAAGTGCTTCAATGGTGGGATCATGGTCCATTAAGTTCCTATGGCTTAGTAAAGTCTATCCAAATAGTTTCAAGGCCTCAGAATATCTGGAACATCAACAGCCGACTCGGTAGTCACCGATTGATCGTACGGTTGACCGAAAAGTCAACTCTTCAACCATAAGGAATTGGACCTCAAGATGTGAATCAAAAATGTTCCTTATGTCATATTACACCTTCCCATAAAATTTCATGACCATTGGATCAAGGGTTAGGAAGTAATTGCAAATATCGGGAATTAGGGTTTTGAAAGGGGCAAGACCATAACTCCTCAACCACACATCCAAATGAAGTGTTTCAAAGCTCATTGGAAAGCTCTTGACAAGTCCTAAAAAAGTCCCAAAGTGTTCCATGATCAAAAAATGCATATATTTGGAGATATGACCAAGTTCATTTCAAGAAGGGAAATAACTTAGAAATTTTCTAAGTTATTTGGCCTTTTAAGTAGGTTTTTTCAGCAACTTGGAGGGGTTTTTCAACCTAGTTCCATCTATAATTTGGAAATATCAAAAACATGAAAGTTATAGAGCTACTTGAGGGCTTTCTAAATTGTGGTAGAACCCTTAAATTATGGATCATGGAAGATAGGGTTGTCACACTTGAAGTCACCACTTCAACATTTTTCCAAGTTCAAAATTCATCAACTTGGGCTACCCTCAGCCATTGGATCTTGTTCTATTCTGATATTATGAAGCTTGGATGATGCAAAAACCAGAAGAAATGAAGAATTGGTAGGCTTGTGCAACTTGGAGCAGGTGGCCATTAAAATAATCATTAAAAGCCATGAAAGAGAAACTTTTTCAAAGAGATTGGGCAGCTGCAGTCCCCTACCCTCCTAGCCTCACTTCAGTCATCTCATCTCTCCCATCTCACTTTATTTTCTGGCTTACCTTGAGCCAAGGATCTGATGTGTAGAGCTGCCACAAAGATCTTGGCAAGATTCATTCAAAATTTCACAATTTCCCTCCAAAATGTGGAAAAGCCAAGGCTGCCCTCACCTTCATTTTCCCTATAAATAAAGACCTCTCTCTATGTTACAAATGACACTAGAGCATTCTTAAAAACCAAGAGAAATCACAGCTCTCAACTCTCATTCATTTTCTCAAAAACTTCATTCTTCAAAAAACTTCCAAGTTTTCACCAAAATCTGTCCCAAGCAAAATTCTGCCCAAACTCATTTCCACCCCCTTCTAAGCCACTCAAAACCATTTGCACAAACTATAAACATTGTGTAGAAGGTGTTCATATACTCAAACCACCCAAAAACATCATTCTCCCAAAAGTCAACCTTCATACCTTTGTATGTTGACTTTTATGCACTTTGGAAGCCAAGTCTTTACTTAAGGCCTTTCCTACCACCTCAACACTCCCAACATCTCATACATATGATATTTCACATGTCCAAAGTCTCAAAAACCAGCTGGAAAGTTCATAACTCAAACTGTCTTGAAAGATAGTTTTTGCTTCAAGAGGAAGAAAGCTCCAAATCTTTATCAAGGAAGAAGATCTCTGGGTTTCTTAACTTTTTAGCTTGTTCAAGAAAGTCTACAAGAGGTATGTAATGCTCAACCTCTTTATTATTCATACATTTTCATGTTTTACCATTTTGAAGTGCTTGTTGTGAAAATATAGTCATGCTGTCCCATATTGGTTCATTATCAAGAACTTATGTTTTGTGGTTATGGTATTGCTTTTGTTAAAGTATGTTATTCATGAATGATGTGTTGATGATATGTTACCAATAATGAACTTTGATGTTGTGTACAACTTGTTTTGAAGTTTTTATCCAAGATTAGCTTTAGGGGATCCAAACATGAAATGTTGATATGCTTGCCCTAGATCTGTCAGCCCTTGTTATTCGTGATATTTGGATAACTTGTTAGTTGTTTCATGATGCTTCCCCTGCCCCTAGGTCATGTTTGAATCTAGGTTGGCTTGTTGTA
Source organism: Lathyrus sativus (assembly GCA_963859935.3). NCBI lineage: Eukaryota > Viridiplantae > Streptophyta > Magnoliopsida > Fabales > Fabaceae > Lathyrus > Lathyrus sativus. The sequence goes on along the minus strand of OZ012736.1, from coordinate 457,401,943 downwards.
ATATTTGATGCATTTGTTATACCATTATCATGAGTTTTGTGTTAAACTGCTTGTGCTTGCCATGTTGTGTCTCAAGTGTTTTAAACTATTGGTTTGTGTTTATATGATCTTGTTTGCCTAGTCGAGCTTGTTGAAATGATGAGAAACATGAGTTTTGGTTATTAAGGCAAGTTGTGAGGTTTGTGTGTTTTTGCTGTCAAGTATTTGCAACAGCATACCAGTTTTTATCTTGAGCAATTTGTGTGTGGTTTTTGAGTTGTAGAAACATCATTTAACATGTTTAGAAGTTGTGTGTGGTATGTGTATGTTCAAACTGGCCCTACTTGTTCAAAACTGTTTTTCATTCTCCACTTGCATTTTTTAAAACTTCATGATACCAACAACATGCCATATTCTGTTTCAACCTATTTTTGCTTGAACCATGTGCCTAGAATCTTCATTCTATATGTTTGAAACTTGTATGTGATGCCTAATTGTCTCAACTACCATGACCTATCCTACTTGCTTTTGAAATGTTGACAATCTTGTTTTTTCATGCTTTATTTGCAACCAGTAGGCCATAATCTGTTTGGTGTGGATTTGATTTGATTTTGAGGCATGATCTTATCATTTAGCATGTATGTGGTATGTGTATGTCATTTGTTTCAGCATAGAACTCTTACTTGACAGATGCCCTGCTGTACCACCAAGTTTGTGTTAAGACGGTTTTGCATTTCTTACCATCAACATGTCAAATTTCATTTCTGTTTGTTTAGGCCTGAATTCTATGTTTGATCTCATGCATCTTCATGTTTGTGATGTGTGTGTGTTGTGTGTTTGATCTGTTTTCACTTGTTTTTTTCATTTCACTTTCAAATTGCTTTTTCAAGCCAAAGTATGCCATGACTATACCAAATTTTGTTCCAATTGCAAAGTGCTTGATTTCTGAGTTTGACCTCATTTACCTTCATATTTATGATGTGTATGTGTTATGTTTTATAACATGAGACCACCTACTTTTTGCTAGACCAGCTTGTAACCACACTGCTGCCAAAACTGTTTTGAAACCACAGTTGCACACTTCATCATGCTATTTGTGTTAAATTATTTCATGAGCATTAGACCTCTAGATTAGTATGTTTAGGATTTGTATGTGTACATGAACCAAACATCTTTGTGAATGCTATACCTTTCTGCTTGACAACCTGTTTACCTTTGTGACATACTTGCAACTTGATAACCAATTTTTGTTGTATGCATTTCATGATCAATCTTAAGTATTAGAATCATTCATTGATGCATGTGAGACTTGTGTATGATGTTTGTTTTGCCTAAAACTTCTCCAATCATGTCTTGGTTTCATTTATGCATTTTTATGTGTGTTAATGAGCAGCTGGCATATGATTTTCTTTTCTGTTGGGTTTGTGATGAATCTTTAAGTGTGGAAACACTTAGTATCATGTTTATGGTTTGTGTGATAGGTCTGTTCAACCTGGTTATGCTTGTTTCATGATTTGGCTTTCAAGTTGCATTCTTTCATTTCCATTTGGCATGACAATTGTGTTTAGTGTTTGATCTTAGCATCTTGATTGTTATATGCTTGTTTCTCATTGCATTTTAAGTATGTTGGTTGAGGCCTCGTGATCTTTATCTTGTTTTGTTTTGATCAAGTGTGTTTCATCCATGTTTGGCCTGTTGTTTAAAATACTAGGCAGCATGGCCCTTTGGTTTTGGCATGCTGCTATTGCTGTCCAATCTTTGATCTTCCCATTTCCATTTGAATCAACCACATTTGTGTACATGTTTGTAGCTGTTTTAACAACTTGGTCTTGCTTAAAACCATTTGATTTTGCTTAAGAGCACAAGTTCACTTTTTCCACAAGTTTCATAACCAATATGCTGTCATTATTGCATCATGCTACTTTCTTCTGCCTAAGCATTTATGTTTGGTTTGTGAACTTTAAGAGCATCATATGACATGCTTAGAACTATTAGGCCATGTATATGTATGAGCTGATAATTCCCATCTGCATCCTTGGCAGTTTGCTTACTTTTTCATGCTACATTTGCAATTCATGAGCCATTTTCAATTCTATTGATTTGTAGCCCTAAGTATGTAATCTATCTGTTATGATATGTATGACTTGTGTGCAATACCTGTTTGGTGTGTGTGAACTCAGAACTGGTGTGGTTTTCCTAAATGCATCTCAAAATGTCAATATGCATGTGCTATCGTGTTTTTTGTTAGAGACATCATTTCACAATTTGGTGGTTACCATCATAATCCTCATCAAAAAACAATCATGTTTGACTAAAATTTCTTGGAAAAAGATTGAGTTTTGATCAAGCTTGGATTCTTCACGCATTTGGTTTGGTTGGTTTGTTTTTGGCCCAGATTTTTCATTCATAAGTAGCCTTATCTATTTATGGGGGTGGCTTAATACTTGGATGTATAGCCACCCCAGTGGTAGACACTTGCGCGCCTTATACCCTTTGCCATGCCTGACCTGAGTTCGATCCTTGGTGATCAACTCTTTTGGCTTTTTATTTTTCAATTGTTATGTTTATCATTTTCTTCTCTCTTGCCATTCCATTCATGCGCGCGCGTTGTGCCCCAGTGGATAGGTGTTGTGTTGGTGAACACAAGGGCGTGGGTTCAATTCCTTCCCATGCCACTTCTTTTTATGTACTTGTTTCATTTTATTTTATTTTCATAAAAAATCAAGTGTTGCGGTGAAATTTGGATGTCAAGCTATTGATTAACTTGAATCTTAATTCATTTACAACCGGTCTTTGATTTATCTGAAGGAAAGGTTAAAGAAAGGAAAAACCTAAAAGGGAGAGATCTAAGGTTCGGGGTTGGTTAAATTTAGGGAAGGTATTAGCACCCTAAACTTCCGTAGTACTCTACGGGAACCTTTTGTTTATTTTTTTATTTATTTCATTAATTATTTTGCTTTAGGGTATATACAAAGGATTGAAAATTAAAAAAGACCTAGGGGTTAATTCTAAGTTTACTCGGCAAGACATCGCATCTTGTGCCTACATATCCTTACGGGAATGGAATCAGAGTAACTGTAGTTCCCCTCAAAAGGGGGGTTAGAAACGTCTTGACTGTGGCCAAGGTTTCAATGGGGAATAAACGTATCTTAGGGACACACTTACGCGGAGTGTAGAAACTCCAATATCTACGTTGTAAATTGTTAAGTGAATTAGGGTTAGGTTAGGGATTCCGCGGCGGGAAACCCTAAAATGAGTGCGGCGACTCTTTGACCTAAAGCTAGGGGTAGTTTTGTAATTTTGTCCACGGCGAGACATTTGTGAAAAGTTAGGGTTTGTAAGGGTTTGAAGTTTTGAGGACTATTGGCGTGGCGGCCAAACGGCTAAACCTAATCCTTCGGAGGAATGCAATGGGACAAATTAACGATGCAAATGCGCGAATTTAAACCATACAAACAGCAGAAATTAAAGTGCGGAAAGGTAAACGCGATAATTTGTTCGCGAAGTTACAAATGAGAAACAGATACAATTATAATACAACTTGAATTGAAAAACACATTAAAATAGCTAATAGCAATGTAACAAGCTGCACATTGAATACACAACGTTAGTAGACAGAGTCAGACAGTAATCAGACGGGTTATGAAACGGAAGTGCGAAAGTTATAGATATTCTTTGTTGTTTATTTGTGATATATAAAAAAGCTTTTGATTTAAGTTAAAAAAGAGGTTTTAATATTATTAAAAAAAAACTTTTCAAAAATAGTCTTAATTTAATTATCTAACAAAAAAGTTTTATTTTTAAAAAAAAAAGGTTTAATGTTATCATTATATATTTTTTTAAAAACGGTTCTAGTTATTATTTTAAAAAAAGATTTTAGTTATTATTTTAAATTTATCTAAAAAAAAGTTTTTCTTAAAAATAATAGATTTTCATATTAATTTGGAAAAGATGTTAATGTTATTTATTTTAAAAAAGAGATTTTTATATTATAACAAGTTTTAATAAATTAATGATAACAATAATAATAATAGTAATAATAATAATAATAATAATAATAAATAATGATAATAATAATAAATAATGATAATAATAATAATAATACTAATAATAATAATAATAATAATAATAATAAATAATGATAATAATAATACTAATAATAATAATAAAGCAATAATGAATTTTAAATGTGCCAAATAACCCAACAATGTTGCTAACGCAGAAATGCGCTCAGCGCAACCAGATCTAAATCGGACGAAACAAAATTTATCGCAAAGAAAAAGAAATTAAGAAAAAAACAGTATTATTGCTCACACAAAAATGCGATCATCGCAACCAGATCGAACTAACACAAATGTCACGCGTCATGCACACAAATGTGCAAACATCGTATCGATATAATTCGATCAAAAATTAATCTTATATATATATATATATATATATATATATATATATATATATATATATATATATATATATATATATATATATATATATATATATATATATATATATATATATATATATATATATATATATATATATATATATATATATATATATATATATATATATATATATATATATATATAAACTCTAACAATTTAAAAATTATAAATATATAAACGTAACAGTAATAGATAAAGAAAAAGAAATAACGGTAATAGATGAAGAAAAAGAAATAACGGTAATAGATGAAGAAAAAGAAACAACAGTAATAGATGAAGGAAAAGAAATAACGGTAAACGATGAAGAAAAAGAAACAACAGTAATAGATGAAGAAAAAGAAATAACGGTAAACGACACTCACTCCTCTTTTTCAACAAGGCAACACATGTATATATAGGGAACAAATTAGGGTTAACAACAAAATGTCAATAATGTCCCTAAAGCCCATTTTAAAGCCCAAACTAAATAATTAGTTAAGAAAAAATAAAATTTAAATAATTTAAAATAATTAAAATAAACTTAAAATAAAAACTAATAATCCTATTGATTCCTAAAATCAAAAATATTATAAAAAGAACAAAAAAAATTTCCAATATTTTTTATTTTATGATTTTTTGGATATTTTTATGAATAATTTAGAAAAAGGTGAAAAAAATAATATTTTAAAAAATGATTTAATTAAAATACGAAAATAATAATTAAATAATAATAAAAAACTATTTTTGTTATTTTTTTAATGAGAGATAGAAACATTTAGAGTAAAAATAATAAAAAACAAAAAGTGACTAAGGTGAGATTTGAACTCTCAACCTCTCACACTCACAACTCCTTACACATGTCCTCTTGCCAATTGTGCCATTTTTACTTTTTAGAAAAAAATACATGCCATATGATATTTACCTGCAAAAAGTCAAACGACTACACAAATTTGTTAGTAATTGATTAAATGCAATGAAATGCGACGACAAATCTTAGGGCAAAATTTGGGGTATTACAGTTGCCCCTATTTAAATAACTTCACCGGGTGATTCGAGCAACGGAGACTCGAGAAATCATGGTGGAGGGATTTAAATACAGATAACCGAAAATTTTGCCTTTAGACGCAGTGCTATGCAATGATATGGACAAAACAAAACGAACTATAATGCTAAATATGATATGAATCTGATATGATGCGTATGATGAAAATGACAAATGCACGGATACAGACGAAACAACGTCACAGGGGACGACCCATCGAGGAATTGCACTAGGGAAGAAGACATGTCATATCTGGAAGAACGTCGGATAGACACGACACAGAATTGTTGATAGGTGCCAAGTAAATTAGAAATTGTCCGCAAGGTAAGACGCGGGTAAAACACGAGCTCAGGAGAAAAACGCAAATGGGGATAAAACACCCATGATGCCAAGTAAATAAATTTTGCCCACAAGGTAAGACGCGAGTAAAACACGACCTCAGGGAAAAAAAAGTAAATGGGGGTAAAACACCATGATGTTAGGTAAACCCAGGAATATCTGGTAAACGGGGAATAAAACACCCGGGATAAAGGTACATGGGGGATAAAACACCCAAGGATAGAAGGTAAATGGGGAGTAAAGCACCAAAGATAGACATGTAAATGGGGAGTAAAGCACCCAGGATAGAAATGTAAATGGGGAGTAAAGCACCCAAGATAAAAATGTAAATGGGGAGTAAAGCACCCAAGATAAAAATGTAAATGGGGAGTAAAGCACCCAAGATAGAGAGGTAAATGGGGAATAAAGCACCCAAGATAGAAATGTAAATGGGGAGTAAAGCACCCAAGATAGAAATGTAAATGGGGAGTAAAGCACCCAAGATGTGCACATGTATAGGAATTATGCTATGACATATGATCAAATGCAAATGCAGACGTCGACGACAAGACTCGACTCTTTCTGTGAGATGACAAAACTGGAGGACTGATTCCTCAACACGGAGATCACTGTCATTCTGTTAAACTGTATCAAGTTGATAGTCACTGTAGGAATGATGAATAACTGCTTAGGGATTATGCGAGTAAACTGCCCCAGGTCAAATGAACTGATAGTTGCTTCAGCTGTCTGATTCGTGGAATCGACTGTTTTGCTGTATCCTCGGAGGGCTTGCCCCAGTCTGAGTCTTGAACAATTCTCTGGATAAACCAAATCTGAGAAGATATTGCCTTGAACAAATCTTGAACTGATTCTTTGACAGGATGTAAAAGGAACTTGCCCCTGATAAGATCACTTGACCAAGTTTCTCATTGTTTGAAAATTCCTTAGAGGAAAGCCAGTTTGCAAACAAAAATATTCATACAAACATGGTAATGCAAAGTTCATGCGATTTTTGAAAAATTATTTTTGAAAGATGGAAAATACATGAGTCGTTAGTCAGAACAAGGCGGTTCAAGACACTCAAAGTTTAAAATAAAAGTGTATTGCCAAAATAAATGATTCGCAAGGATCTTTTGGAGTCAGGTTACGCAACCTTGCTGTAGTATACTTTCAAAATAACCTTGCTTCAATTAGGTCTTTTGAGGGTTGTAATGTGGCCTGGTTCACGGTTTATGAAACAAAAGATAAAGGCTCAAAATTTATTTGTACCCACCCAATCTACGTGATGATCTTCAGTCCTATGCTCAGTTAACTCATACTATACATTCAGGTTCCCATAAGTTAGGGATTTCATTGATCGTAGCAATGATGACTCAGAAGCCAAAGGGACCTATGAAAAGGCAGCCACTACTCCCCTATAACATTTGATTGTTTTGACATTGAGGATTTTCAAGATAAGGATTTAAAAATCTCTTTGTATTATCCCTAAATTTTGCCTGAACTGTTTATTTTAGAGTTTACAGTCAGCGGGATGCCCCAGTTTTGCCTAAGTCTCCTTCATAGGTTTTGACTTAGCGGGCTTCTTTTGATTTTTTTATATTATTTTTTTTTGTGTGAAGGAAAGTGACTGTTTGATTTCAATGATTACGGTGAACCATCATCGACCTTTTGATTAGAAAACATCTTCGACACTTGTTTGACGTGTGCGAAGGAAAATTTGTTAATGAAAGGTGTATCGTATGAACACACAACCAAGTTAACTGAGAACTACCCATCCCAAGGTTAAAATTGTGGGTTTTTTGTAACGAAAGAAACTCCAACTTCTAGGCTCGAAGGGGGTAACAAGGGATTAACCTCCTTATTTCTCCAGTGTTTGGGAATTGAAACAATGCCTTACATCGTCAACAAGGTTTGATTGAAAGCATACTGACAACAATTATGGGTATAACGTTTTCGTCATCCTCCCTCCGATCTTAGCATATCAAAATTTTGGACAAGAAGTAAACATTTGAAAAATAAAGCATAAAGATGCAAATAAATGGACGGAAATGAATTGAATCAAAAGTCGCAATGCTTATTTCATTAATGAAAGTACAAACATAATTGAAAGCAAACAACTTAAATAAAATAAGGAAAATGCAAACAACGAGAAAAAAAAAGGCCCAATGACAAAGCTTCAATTCTGATGTGTTGGCAAGGGATATGTCTAGACGCTCGGACGACTATCCGTAAAATCAAGTATTCCGGCTCTAATCAGTTCATGCACCCTAGCTTTCAATGCAAAACAATGCTCCAAGTCGTGGCCTAAGGCACCCTCATGAAAAGCACACTTTAGATCAGCCCTAAATCCAACTGGAGGATTAAGAGGAGGTGGTAAAGCCTTTGTAGTGATCAGCCCTTGTCGAACTAAGTCAGGATACAGCTCTGTGTAAGTCATGGGAATAAGATCAAAGTGATCCTTGTTCCGATTCTGGTCTTGTCTGATAACTGGGTGTTGAGGAGTCTGAGCTGGCTGTGGAGCACTAACAGGTTGAGATCCCTGGCGAGGCTTCCTTGATTCAGTTATGACAGCATTGGCCTGTTCATCCTTCTTCTTATGGAAATTCCCGTAGGGTTTCTTTGCACCATTAGAAGATTCAACAGCTTTGGATACTTTACCATTTTTCAAACCTTCTTCTAACCTCTGACCAATAGTCACCAAATCTGCAAAACTTGAAGAGACATTCCCGATCATCTTTTCCCAATAGAAAGGGGACAAAGTATCCATGAACAATCCAGTTAATTCCTTTTCTGCTATAGGGGGTTCAACTTGAGAAGCTAACTCTCTCCAATGCTGAGCATATTCCTTGAATGACTCTTTTTCATTTTGAGACATATTTTGTAATTGACGGCGATCGGGAGTCATATCCAGGTTGTATTTGTATTGTTTCATAAAAGCGTTAGCGAGATCTTGAAAGCAACGGACACTGTTATGCTTTAAGTTCATATACCATTTGAGAGAAGCACCACTCAAACTGTCTTGAAAGCAATGGATGAGCAATTTCTGATTGTTGGTGTAGGCCACCATCTTTCGAAAGTACATGACCAGATGAGCTCTTGGACATGAGTGACCTTTATACTTCACAAACTCAGGAGTCTTGAATTTGGCAGGCATAACGAGACCGGAGACTAGGCACATATTGTCGGCATCTATATTGAAGAAATCAGTACCCTCAACAGCTTGGAGTCTCTTATTGATGATTTGATACTGTTCACGGGTAATCTTAGGCTCAACAAAATCTTCATGGTCTTCCCCTTGAACACTGGCAACATTGTGCTCATATAGAGGATTCTCAAAGGGAGCTCGGATAGTTTGGTTAACAGTGTGGACCACAGGTCTAGTCTCGGTAAGGACGGGAGCTTGAAAAACCGGTCTGACAGTCTGACCAATTGTAGCAGACGATGCAATAGGCGGAGAGTAGTTAGGAGGTAAACCAAGCTCGGGCCAAGTAGATGGTGGCACTGGAACAAGAGGTGGATCAACATCCGAAACTTCCTGAATGACGGTCCTTTGAGGTGACTCTCCTCTGGAAATCAGTACTTGGAGCATCTCGGTGAGTTTAGTCATGCCTGATTTCAACTCATCGATCTCCATTCGGATCTCTACATTATATGCCTCTTGCTCTGACATCTTACGTCTATAATTAGCCCTGGTCTGATATCTGTGTCGAGGAATCAGCTTGACGACTCAAAGGTACACTGGAAGACGAGAGAACCGAGAATGAGAAACCGGGGGACAAATGCAATGCAAAAATGTGATGCTGATGCCATGCAATGGTTTCAAGAATTTCAACGGTCGATTGCGAATATTGCTTTTTAAGAAAGTTGGAAAAAATTTTAGACTTTAAAATGTAAGGCTTTTCGAATTTGCAAAGGACTGCTGAATTCCTTGAAACTAGAAATGATATGATGCTTTATGGATGCGAAGCACAAATACACATAAGCAAACAAAAGGTCCTAAGTTAGAGGAACAATGAATGGAGTCAAGGTCTACCCTTCCCAAAGTGGTGTGTACTATAGGTTGATTGTACCTGTAGAACAAGGGTTCTAAATCAGTGCCCAAAGTCATCAGTCCATCTTTCGGATATTATCGACTTCCCGACTGACTTGAGGGTCGATAATATTCTCAAGAGAACCTCTTTTGAGTGTAGTATCGCGTAGCAACCATTGTAGGACTACTCCCACATAGTTCCCGCACTGCATCCTATATAAGGCCAAGATGGTGTAAAGGTACTACGGTTCCCAGTATCACAGACTCCAATCGATAATGGTAAAAGTTTTCACGATTACACTCGATCAACCGAACCATTTTTCAAAATGTCTCAACTGAGCGGTGATTCTCGATTTAACTTAGTCGGGACTCACTCCCTATAAGCCTCGTCGAATATATCACCATCCTATAATAATGTCACTCAAGTCCGGGTGTAGGACTTATCTCACAACACAGTAACTCCAAGTAAGGTACCCCAATATATACATACAAGTGAGCAAAATATAAAACAAATATATAAAGAAAAATAAACAAAATAGGGATAACCCTCAATAGTTAGGACTCCCCAGTGAAGTCGCCATTTTCTGTTGCGGTGAAATTTGGATGTCAAGCTATTGATTAACTTGAATCTTAATTCATTTACAACCGGTCTTTGATTTATCCGAAGGAAAGGTTAAAGAAAGGAAAAACCTAAAAGGGAGAGATCTAAGGTTCGGGGGTTGGTTAAATTTAGGGAAGGTATTAGCACCCTAAACTTCCGTAGTACTCTACGGGAACCTTTTGTTTATTTTTTTTTATTTATTTCATTAATTATTTTGCTTTAGGGTATATACAAAGGATTGAAAATTAAAAAAGACCTAGGGGTTAATTCTAAGTTTACTCGGCAAGACATCGCATCTTGTGCCTACATATCCTTACGGGAATGGGATCAGAGTAATTGTAGTTCCCCTCAAAAGGGAGGTTAGAAACGTCTTGACTGTGGCCAAGGTTTCAATGGGGAATAAACGTATCTTAGGGACACGCTTACGCGGAGTGTAGAAACTCCAATATTTACGTTGTAAATTGTTAAGTGAATTAGGGTTAAGTTAGGGATTCCGCGGCGGGAAACCCTAAAATGAGTGCGGCGACTCTTTGACCTAAAGCTAGGGGTAGTTTTGTAATTTTGTCCACGGCGAGACATTTGTGAAAAGTTAGGGTTTGAAGTTTTGAGGACTATTGGCGTGGCGGCCAAACGGCTAAACCTAATCCTTCGGAGGAATGCAATGGGACAAACTAACGATGCAAATGCGCGAATTTAAACCATACAAACAACAGAAATTAAAGTGCGGAAAGGTAAACGCGATAATTTGTTCGCGAAGTTACAAATGAGAAACAGATACAATTATAATACAACTTGAATTGAAAAACACATTAAAATAGCTAATAGCAATGTAACAAGCTGCACATTGAATACACAACGTTAGTAGATAGAGTCAGATAGTAATCAGACGAGTTATGAAACGGAAGTGCGAAAGTTATAGATATTCTTTGTTGTTTATTTGTGATATATAAAAAAGCTTTTGATTTAAGTTAAAAAAGAGGTTTTAATATTATTAAAAAAAAACTTTTCAAAAATAGTCTTAATTTAATTATCTAACAAAAAGGTTTTATTTTTAAAAAAAAAAGGTTTAATGTTATTATTATATATATTTTAAAAAACGGTTCTAGTTATTATTTTAAAAAAAGATTTTAGTTATTATTTTAAATTTATCTAAAAAAAAGTTTTTCTTAAAAATAATAGGTTTTCATATTAATTTGGAAAAGATGTTAATGTTATTTATTTTAAAAAAGAGATTTTTATATTATAACAAGTTTTAATAAATTAATGATAACAATAATAATAATAGTAATAATAATAATAATGATAATAATAATAAATAATGATAATAATAATAAATAATGATAATAATAATAATACTAATAATAATAATAATAAATAATGATAATAATAATACTAATAATAATAATAATAATAAAGCAATAATGAATTTTAAATGTGCCAAATAACCCAACAATGTTGCTAACGCAGAAATGCGCTCAGCGCAACCAGATCTAAATCGGACGAAACAAAATTTATCGCAAAGAAAAAGAAATTAAGAAAAAAACAGTATTATTGCTCACACAAAAATGCGATCATCGCAACCAGATCGAACTAACACAAATGTCACGCGTCATGCACACAAATGTGCAAACATCGTATCGATATAATTCGATCAAAAATTAATCTTATATATATATATATATATATATATATATATATATATATATAAACTCTAACAATTTAAAAATTATAAATATATAAACGTAATAGTAATAGATAAAGAAAAAGAAATAACGGTAATAGATGAAGAAAAAGAAATAACGGTAAAAGATGAAGAAAAAGAAACAACAGTAATAGATGAAGGAAAAGAAATAACGGTAAACGATGAAGAAAAAGAAACAACAGTAATAGATGAAGAAAAAGAAATAACGGTAAACGACACTCACTCCTCTTTTTCAACAAGGCAACACATGTATATATAGGGAACAAATTAGGGTTAACACCAAATTGTCAATAATGTCCCTAAAGCCCATTTTAAAGCTCAAACTAAATAATTAGTTAAGAAAAAATAAAATTTAAATAATTTAAAATAATTAAAATAAACTTAAAATAAAAACTAATAATCCTATTGATTCCTAAAATCAAAAATATTATAAAAAGAACAAAAAAATTTTCCAATATTTTTTATTTTATGATTTTTTGGATATTTTTATGAATAATTTAGAAAAAGGTGAAAAAAATAATATTTTAAAAAAAGATTTAATTAAAATACGAAAATAATAATTAAATAATAATAAAAAACTATTTTTGTTATTTTTTTAATGAGAGATAGAAACATTTAGAGTAAAAATAATAAAAAACAAAAAGTGACTAAGGTGAGATTTGAACTCTCAACCTCTCACACTCACAACTCCTTACACATGTCCTCTTGCCAATTGTGCCATTTTTACTTTTTAGAAAAAAAATACATGCCATATGATATTTACCTGCAAAAAGTCAAACGACTACACAAATTTGTTAGTAATTGATTAAATGCAATGAAATGCGACGACAAATCTTAGGGCAAAATTTGGGGTATTACATCAAGTATCATAACTTTTGCGTGCTTTATCTTTTTTAATCAGTTTTTTTTGCAAGTTATTCATTTTAATGTCTACTTTCATTTAATGGAATAAAATCCCAAATTGCTTGTTTTTACAATGCCTTTTTGCCTACTTTTTAGTTGGTTCATTCTTAGGTCGTTTCCTTGCGTCTTGACGATTTTCTTTCATACCATGCTTATTTTATCTCGTGAGATTTATTGATATTTGATTTCTTTGTGTTTGTTAACATGTTGAGACTTCATTTCTTGTTGGTGGTTACCATAACTTCGTTGTCCCCCCCTAAACTTATATGTTTGAACTGTCCTGAATATTTCTTGTGTATTTGATTGTCATCAATGCCTAAGTGTTGTTACCTTTGAATTTATAACGCGATCATTTGAAGTCGTGACTTATTTGTACGATTATTGTTTCCATATTTGTTAATATTTCTTTGGGTTGTTACCTTCATCTGTGTTAAGATATATGATTCTTGGTTGAAACCATTTGTATCCATTTAATCCTTGCTTATTGTGATATGCATGCTTACTTGGTTGTAACCATATCTTTTATTTTCTTCATGCTTTATTGTTAATTGCTTTGTTATGTATTTCTTCCCCAAGTGATGGAACTTTTTAGTTCTCATCCAAGTTGCCTCCTCTCTCTCCTTCCAAAGGAAAAGTCTCTCCATTGACCCTTGTGTCATGGATAGTTCATTACCCTTTCCCTTTGACTTTGTGAAGTCATCTTGACCCTTAGTATAAGCCATTAGACTTTGCTTTAAGTCTAAAAAACCCGCCTTTGCTAGGAGTGTTTCTTCAACTAGAACCCTAAGATAGAGTTTGTAAACTCTATGTAAGAATCATAGTAATGATTACTTACTCCCCTCTTGAGTGTTATAACATAGATCTAGAGAGTTTTGTTAAACTCTACACAAGCATTGTAATGTTTGTTCCCCTTTGAACCTTGATCATAATCAGGTGTTCTTCATCCCTAGTGAGGTGAACTACGATTGCTCTGATTCTATCCTAGTTAGGATACGTAGGCAGAGGACGCGATGTCTTTGCGAGCAAGCTTAGAAACTATCTTTAGGTTTTAACCTATATCTTTTACCCAACCCCAAACCTTAGCAAACACTTACCAAACTTAGCATGCAAATAAAAAAAAAGGTTCCTGTAGAGTACTACAGATGTTTAGGATGTGAAATACCTACCCTAGGCATAACCAACCCCCCGATCCTCGAATCTCTTAGCGTTGTTGTTACATCGCGAAAAGGGGTTTTCTTTCTTTAGACCTTTCCTTTGGATAAATTAAAGTCCGGTTGTGAATTTAAGAATTAAGATTCAAGTTAATCAATAGCTTGATATCACGATTCTCACCGCAACAGAAATGGCGACTTCACTGGGGAGACTTACTTATTTTTTAGGGTTTAGCCTATTTTGTTTAATTGCATGCGATATTTGTGAATATTTGCTTAACATGTATATTTGTCAATATATTTGTTTGATTGTTGGGTATTGGGTGCTTTGAGTAGTGAGACGGTCCTATACCCGGACTTGAGTGAAATTATGATAGGATGGTGGTATATTCAAGAAGGCTTATAGGGAGTTGATTCCCGACCAAGCTAACTTGAGAAACCATCGCTCAGTGTAGGCCCTCTTGAAAGTTTAGTATTGTTGATCGAGTATTCGTGAAAACAATGCTACTTTCGACGAAGGAGACCGTGACATTGTGGACTTTTAGAATACATTTTACCCCACTTTGGCCTTATTAAGACGTAGTGCGATGGCTATAAGGAAGTATTTATGAAATAGTTGATACGCGATACTACACTCGGGCGAGACTCTCTTGAGAATATTATCGATTACCGAGTGATTTGGGAAATTGATAATATCCGAAAGATGGGTTGTTGACCCTGGGAACTTTGTTAAGAACCCGTTCGGCAGGTACAAATAGCTCATATTGCAAATCCTTGGGGATGATTAGACCTTTGACTCCTTGCTTTGATCTTGAGCCTATGAGGTCTTTATATATGCATTATATTTGTGAATACTTGCCTTTATGTTATGTGTGCATCATCTCATCATATTACCACGAACATATCATGTCGCAACTAGTTTTGTAAAGCTCAACCAATCTCTGGTATTTTCAAAAAGGGTTGCAACTTTTCCAATGATGAATGAAATGGGGTTTTAACCTAATCAAAATTCTAAGTTTTATAAAACCAATTGCGTTTTTGCACTTGCATCAACATTTTGCATACCATTCTTCATCGCGTCGGTCTTTTGGTTCATTTTGTGTTCTGTTGATATCAAAGAGAAGGAGAGAGAGAATACAGTACAGGGACTAAACACTCAAAGGATGGACCATCTTGAGCAGGAAAATCAAGCCCTCCGAGAAGAGGTTTCTCGTTTAAAGAGTAACACCGAAGCTTTCGCTGCTGCCATCAAGGATATAATGGATACTCAAGAACAGGAAAATCAGAAGCTCAAAGACGAGCTAGAAAGGGTGAAGCCTGCCAAAAGGAGTCTGACAAACTTTGTCAGAGATTTGATATTATCCCAACGACAAGAAGGATTGGCTTCGTCCACCAATCAGCCATATGGTGGGTCTCTGGGTATTCCTATACCTTATGCACGATTATTCCCTATACTCTTGAAAAATGGTTTAGTTCAAAAGGAAATTCCACATGCTCTCCCTCCGGGCCATCAGAGTTATTTCACCGTTGACGCTTTCTGTGCCTTCCACCATGGAGCGCCTGGTCATGATATTGAGGAGTGCTACATCCTCAAGAGCAAGGTGAAAGAGATGATTGAAGCAGGAGTCATATCTTTCAAGATATGCGAACCTCGAGTACAAATCAACCTTCTGCTTGACGATGAAGCAACCCCATCCCTGCATAGGATGGACTAAGGAAGAAGGCCATTGATAATACCCTTTCCTTGTTTTGTTAAACAATTTTAATTCCCTAAGGCTGGCAGTTGTAGACTGTTTCAGCATAAGTTGTAACTTCTTTGTATTTGATTTGCTTGTAAGCTGTTGTTTATTTGAATTTGGCAAGATTAATAAAATGTTTGTGCATCTTTTGATTAAGTCCATTCGTTTCACTCTTTCTTTTTCCTTTCATTATTATGAGATGACGAAAAATGCAAAAAGTTCTTTTCTTTACTAAACTGTTGTTTAAAGCAAAGATTGGGGAGGATGATGAAAATTATATCCATAGCTGCTGTCGATATGCTTTCAATTTAACTTTACCGATGATGTAAGGCATTGTTTCAATCCCTAAACACTGGAGAAATAAGGAAGATAATCCCTCGTTAATCCCTTCGAGCCTAGAAGTAGGAGTTTTCTTTCTTTACAAAAACAGAAACCTTGAATCTCAAACCTGGGGCGGGTAGTTCTCAGCTAACTTGAAAATATGTGCATACAAGACACTTTTCATATGAAAATGGTGCGCTCAGGTTTTCCTTCGTACACAACAAGAAAGTGTCGAAGATGCTTTTCAGCATAAAAGACGATGATGGTTCACCGTAGCCATTAAACTAGGTGGCCACCTCCTTTCTAAAAAAAGGGGGGGAGTGAAAAAAGAAAAAGCCTGCTAAGTCGAAACCTATGAAGGAGATTTAGGCAAAAATGGGGCATCCCGTTGACCGTATATTCGAACAAAACAGTTCAGACAAAAGTCAGGGATAAAAAGAGAGGAATGTTATAAGAGTTATCACTTTTAAAAAAAAAATCCTCAAATAGAAAAAAGCTATCAAATACTGTAAGGGGGTCGTGACTACCCTAGGTTTGTGAGCCATCACCAACTATCATCAGTTTAATTCTTAAGCCTGTAAGAACCTGAACGTATAGTTTGAGTTAGCTGAGCGTAGGATTGGAGTTCATCATGGAGAGCAGGTGGGACAAATAACTTTGAGCCTTTATCCTTTGTTTCATGAACCGTGAACCAAGCCACATTACAACCCTTAAAATACCTAATTGAGGTAAGGTTGTTTTGAAAGCATATTACAGCAAGGTTGGATAACCTGACTCCTAATGATCTTTGTTAATTGTGTGTGTTAATAACTTTATCCATCATTTGTAAAATGATTGGATCACTTTCACTTTGATCACTCTGCCGTATGTGTTTCATCAAAAAATGTTTTCAAAAGATTGCATGAATTTTACATTAAAAATTGCCAATTTTTTTATGAACAATATTGCGTGCAAGATGATCCAATGTCAAAGGAATCCCAACAAGCGCTGTCAGCTAGGGAATTTAACTTGATAAAGGAAGCTCATCCTGGGGCAACCAATTTGAAGGATTTGTTAATCATTTGTCGAGATCAGATGAAGCTCTCAATGAACAGTTTAGTCTGGGGCAGATCTTTTGCAGTTACCAGCCGGCAGGGGCAAGTTTGTTCCCTAGTCGTTACTTCCACAGTATGAATACTTTGTTGTACAAATACCGTTAAACTGGGGCAATCACGTCGAGATTTGTAAATCTCTCTATAAGAGTTTGAAGACATTGAAGCATCTTTATGTTAGTTCTCTTGATGGTTTCTTCCCACTGACCACGTAATCTGGGGCAGAAAAGTTTAAAGACTGTTTGTCACAAGATTCGTTGCTCACTGAAGAGGATTGTTATACTATCAATGGGGCAGAAAGATTTTGGTCTCATGATACCCTTTGTCAACTCTCCGATTAAGTTATTACTTCGGTTGATCTTGGAACTTCCTTTGGTGTTTTTTCCTTCAGTAAAGAATTCAAGCTCATGATGGTAATCCAAGTAAAGTCATGATGTTTTGGCCTAAGAAGATTACTCTCTCCCAAGGAAGGTGGTAACCTTGAAGTGGAATTGTTGTTCTTCATGATCATCCTGTTGATGTCCAATTTTGGTGAAGTTGGCTGGGTCTCCGGGTCGAGATGTTTATTTCATCTCCAGTTTTGTTTTGTCTGTTTCGTCAGTATAAACATAAGCATGGCATAAAGCATATGCATAGCATCCATGCATTTTGCTATCTCTGGTTGTTACTTGTTTCTGTTTCACTTTGATTCCCTTCTCGGTGAGTGGGTGTGTTGTCTCTCTCTAATAAAGTTGTCAACCCTTAAGCATAAAATGTCCATCCTTTGTCAATTCCCCACAGATTTTTAATCCTCGTGGATGATGGTTGCTTCAGTTATCTTTTTCCATGATTGGATAAGATGTGTCTCCATTCGAGTTCATTTCTCAATGGTTAGAGTCTTGTTTGACAGTTTCTTTCTAGCTTGGTTCTATATTGAACTTCGGTCCTTGTCGGTCGCCGAACCTACCTGGACGTGCATTTATTTTGCGCTATCTATAAAGAAGAACTTTTTGCTTTGCCTAATGGCAGTCTCTTCGGAGAAGTTTAATCGTCTTCAACGATAAATGGCAGTCTCTTGGGAGAAGCTTAACCTTCATCAACGATAAATGGCAATTTCTTCGGAGAAGTTTAATCGTCTTCAGCGGTGAGTGGCAATCTCTTGGGAGAAGCTTAACCTTCATCAACGATAAATGGCAGTCTCTTCGGAGAAGTTTAATCGTCTTCAGCAGTGAGTGGCAATCTCTTGGGAGAAGCTTAACCTTCATCAACGATAAATGGCGGTATCTTTGGAGAAGTTTAATCGTCTTTAACGATAAATGACAGTCTCTTCGGAGAAGTTTAATCGTCTTCAGCGATAAGTGGTAGTCTCTTCGGAGAAGCTTAATCAACGAGAAATGACAGTCTCATTGGAGAAGTTTATCTTAAGGACGTCGACGCACGGTTGTAGCCAGCATTGTTTGAAAATCCAGTGGATACTAGTATAAGTAATTTGGTGGTGGCCAATCATATTTCAAGTTGTGTACCTTTGGAGGAAGATGTTTGTTTGATCCCAAGCTCAGATTTCGTACCTTTGAAGATGTATTGTTTGATTCCAAGCACAGGTTTTGTACCTTTGAAAGATGTTTGTTTGATCCCAAGCTCAGGTTTCGTACCTTTGGAGATGTATTGTTGGATTCCAAGCACAGGTTTTATACCTTTGGAGATGTATTGTTTCTATCCCGAGCAGAGGTTGTGTACCTTTGGAGATAGATGTTTGTTGCCATCCCAAGCTCAGGTTTCGCACCTTTGGAGATGTATACTTTGGTTCCCGAGTTCAGAAGTTCCCAAAGACTAAAGTGGTTGCATTTGCATGAATTGTTTTATATCCTAATGTTTTGAGGGTATTAGTTTTTGATCCTAAGGTTTTGAGGGTCTTCGTCCAATCCTAATGTGTTGAGGGTGGTGTCTCTTCTATATCCTAATGTATTGAGGATGTTCAGCTTTCGTTCCTAATGTATTAAGGATGTTCAGCTTTCGTTCCTAATGTTTTGAGAGCCTGGGTACAATCCTAACGTATTAAGGGTTGTGTCTTTGCTGTATCCTAACGCTTTGAGGATATTAGCTTTTATTCATAAGGTATTGAGGGATATATTTGTGCTTCCTGGTCGTCACCGAACTCTTTGAAAATCCAGTTATTTCTATATCTAGTGGTTACTGGCATTGCTTAAAAACTAATCGTTATTAGTCGGTTGCTACCAATTCCCCCAGCCGGAGTCCTGTGTTTTTATCAATATTGTTTGAAATTCCCAATTGTAATTAGAGCTTTGATTTGGTCGTCATTGTTGCACCCCAAAATTTGCCCAACATTTCTTTACCTAGCTTATGTTTCATTTCATTCACATTAGCATTATCATTTCCATTTCATTGACATGTATGCAGGAGATCAAGAGGCATGATTACCAATCAAGGGCTACACAAGACTGTGAGGCTAGCTAAGAATGTTATTCAGATGTTCAAAGGTTGATATCCTTGTCAGAGAAGTAGAAAGATCCTCAGTGAGAGTGGTTGAAGCCAAGGGTGTAGGTATCCTAACTTGAGAGTTTTGAGGAACACCATCAGATGATTCTGAGGCCATGAAGATGGACTTGGGGTCTTGAGAGAGCTCATGAGAAGGTCTGAAGATCACTTTGAAGCCTAGACAGGTCATTATGCAAGATTAAGAAGACTCAGCCATGAGTGGTGCAACTAGGGTTTGACTAGGTCAACCCTAAGTCAACTGATGATTTGAAGAGGGTTGAGACCTAATTAAAGAGCCATGTGATCATGGATTGATACATTGAGATGTTATAAGGATGATTACAAGGTTAACACATCATGATTGAAGAGTTTGAGAAGTTTCAGGCTAGGGTTTCTAAGGCTTGACAGTGTAAAATCCCCTAGTTTGACCCCTATCTTCAAGGCAATGTAGCTCAAGATGTGATTGTTACCTCATCTTTCCCCCAACGTGATTGTTGTAGAGCATAATCTTAGGTTTAATTTGAGTTCTAGAAGTCTTTGATAGGATGTGTAGAACTCAAGTTATGACTTTGGCAAGTTACAGATCATCTGAGGTATGTGAATTTGGAGCTTGAAAGTTACCCAACTTGCAAGAAACGTTTTCCGTAGGAGGATGATTCCTATGAACGTTTGGTCAACATGAATGTTGTTCCTTATTCTCTTAGCTTTCTAGATAGTACTAGAAGTCCTTGATAGGATTTGTAGAACTCAACTTATGGCTTTGACAAGTCAAGGGTATTTTGGACATTTGGTGATTATAGGTCATTTGTGATCATAGGCCATTTTCACCAACTTAGAGGCCTCAAATGAAATTTTGTTCAACTAGAAAGTTTCTCAAAATGGGGTTTTAACCTTGACCATGCATCAAGGAGGCATTGAAATGGCTCAAGAAGAGAGTTGGTCCAAGAAATTTTGAAAAAGAAAGAATTAAAAGGATTTAATGGCCAAAAATTCAAATAATTCATTTTGTGACCAAATGAAACCAAATAATAGGTCAAATTGATTGGAAAAATGATTTTAGAAACAATGGAAATGTTGGAATTTTGATTTGAGGTCATTTGCATACCATTCCATTTCATTTCTTCATGATGAAGCAACATAATCAAACTCCCACCTTTGGCTTGCAAACAAGGAAAATAACACATCAAACTCATTCAATATCTCATGAGAAGTTGATTGCAAGCATAGCCATGCCCAAAGGGAGTCAGAATAGTGATTGCCATGGATGAGATTTTGAAGAGATTTTGAAAATCCAAAATCTCATTTGGATGATTCCAGAAAGTTCTAGACAATCCCAATCACTTCTATATAAGTCATTGAGTGAATTCAGTTCATTTTTTGGAAGGAATTGAAGCTGGTTGCAGAAAGAGCCATTGAATTTTTGGAGGTGCAAGTGAGAATCGGGTTTTGAGTTCAAGGAAGAATCAAGACAAATCAAGGTGTGTGTAATACCCCAAATTTTACCCTTATATTTAGTCAGTCATTTCGCATAGCATCCCATAGTTACATTTGCTAAC
This sequence comes from Lathyrus sativus, assembly GCA_963859935.3. Lineage (NCBI taxonomy): Eukaryota > Viridiplantae > Streptophyta > Magnoliopsida > Fabales > Fabaceae > Lathyrus > Lathyrus sativus. Next base: position 457,380,608 of record OZ012736.1, on the reverse strand, counting down.
CACTAACAAGTTATGGAGGTGTTTTGTTTTGCAGATTTGGTTCCAGGGGTATTTTGGTCATTTTATGCAAATTCTACTAATTCCTTGAAGACGGGCTGTTATTAAGTTCTGAGGCGTTTGATACACTATTTTTGAGGCATTTACCTATCACCAGGTCTGATTATATCAAGGTGCCAATTCGACGTGGCCGATATTAAAGTTTGTCGAGCACAACTGGATTTAAGACTTATTTTATTGCTCGTGGCTTATTTCCGGCACACCTCCGTTAATAAGGCACAGTTTTACTGGGGTATTATTGGATGGTTGCTCACAGTCTTTGGTCAGTGGAATTCAATTACGAGTAATGTTATTATTGATACCGAAACTGTTGTGATTACGGTGCACATCCGTGTTTTGGTTATGAAATGGTTGGTTAGCATTTAAATTGGATTTTAATCAGATGATGAGTTTGAGATTACGAATGAGACAAGTGCACGAATAAGAATATCATTTGGGAATGTTTATGTTTTATGACTATGTTAATGAATTTAAATATTTGTGGATTTATTCACAAATGTTTATAATTTTTTAACTAGAAATAAATATAAATAGATTCAAGTTTTGGAAATTTTATTTCATAAAGATCTCATTATACAAGAAGGAGGGGATTGTTTCACATTTTTGAATTACTGTACAAGGAATTACATTAACTCTAAAAATCCTAAGTCCTAAAATTGCTAAGTGTCTTCATGTTGGCTCTTGAGTTTCTCCACGAGTCCCCGATCAACCTGCACATCAAAAAATAGCAAAGCAGAATAAAAAATGTTAGAGTTTGTTTTCGACACTCTCAGAACAGTGTCATCATCGAGTGCCGGGAGTGGCACAACCGAAGCTGCGTCCTACCCCCGTTACCGATCCGCGCCGTTGGCGTCAGATCAGGTAACACCTGTTCTTATCGTTACGGGACATCCGAGAGATAGAAGTAATAAAAGAAGCGGGACTGATTCGTTTTGCCGCGATTGGATTTCCAAACTGATACGAGAGTAAGGCAACATAGTCAATCTGAATTCAGACCCGGATGCCGGCAGGTCAGAGTCATTTTTGTTTTCGAAGTTTCCAATACCTGAAAGTCCACGACAGCATCAGTACAAATTGATGACAGAAACTCAAAAGCAAGACAATTCATAAGATGCCACAAGTAAATGGAAATCCAAACTGAAATGCAAGCCAAGACTGCATCAAATTGCGTCAAAATAGTTCAGAACGAAAACCAAGCCTAAAACAGAACAAAAATGAAATGAAACCAAACTGCATTGAATGGCCTCAACAAAGTATCAGAAAAACGAAGTGCAAATCACAACAACATCATACGCTGTATCAAAGTTCAGAGGCATCGATTAATGTCAAGCGTCATTGCACAACAGCATACAAAAACAAGGCAAAAGAGCAGGTCAGTTCACAAAACCAGGACAGAAAGCAAGATAGACCAAATGTGCAAGCACATTGGAAAAACAAATTACCAAACACATGGCTCAGTACATCAATGTCATAGCCCAAATCATCATCACCAATTCAATCAACCTGCCAAAACTGCACAGAAGAGTCGAAGTTCATATCAGTTCAGAATACGCCACAACACAAAATCATGGCATGAATTGTACCAGAACGAACAAGAATGAGCTAACATAAACATATCAGTTCATAAGATAAACAAGTGCACAAAACCATAACAGTTCGTATCGGTCACCACGGCTCAGTTTCATGGCCCAGCTCACAGTCACAACCGAGCGTCGAAACCAACCAGCAGAAGGCAACCGCGACATCATTGCCGTATACCTTTCCCGGCGTTTGACTCGACCTAAGCCTCGATACCCGCCCTCTCTGAAAGAAGAAGAGGAAAAGCTAACTGCAGCAAAAATTGCCAAATCGAAAACGAGTCAGTCAAGCAAATCAGTTCGAGATCAAAAACGAATTAAGTCAGATGTCAAACAGATCAAGTGAAATTCGAAGGCAATCCAATCCACATCTGCAAAAATCCAATCAGCATATCAGAAAATGATCAAACAAAATCGAATCAATGGAAAGTTTCAAAACAGATCAAAAAGATCGTATCAGAAAATCGAACCACATCCCAAATCAAATCCAATCTCAGTTTCGAGCAAGCGTAGAAAAGGGAAGGAAATCATATCAAACTTCCAATTAAATCAAAAGTATGTTGGTTACGAAAAAATCAAAATCAAATCGAATCATCACGAAATCATAAGGCAATAACGCAAATCCAAAATCAAAAGCCCAAAAAGGAGAGGGTCAGAAGAGTATAAGAAGGGAACAATCTCAAACATCAAAAACCCTAACGGGTAGCCGCGAGAAAGAGAAGAACGAACGAAATCGCGAAAGCTCCAGAGGAACGAACGAGATCACGAAACCACTGTCACAAACCCTAACGGACCAATCGCGTCGCAAACCCTAAACGACGTGGCCGAGACTCAGAGGGACCGGCACCCTCATCATCGTCTCCGACGAACAAACAACATAAAACCACGAGCGAAGCGCCAACGAAGGAAGATCGCCTTCGCCGTCTAAACGGCGGGCAATCAACTCTCAGCCTCAGCTTTGCATCATCGGCTAAAGATAAAAGTAAATTCATGTATTAACCCGCTTTTATTCCATTTTTCATGTTTGTTTCAGGAAATAAGAAGACACAGCCGCGAAAGAGGAAGAAGACACGACCGCGAGAGAGAAAGAAGAGAGGCGAGAGGAAGAACGAAGTGTAAACGGCGCCGCAAGGACATTAGGGTTCTGGGAACCCTAAATGTCTTCTAGTTAATCCAACCGGGTTGGGTCCGGGGTGATGACCGGCCCAACCCCTTATGTTTTATTTTTTTTATTTTGTTTTTTTAAATTATGTTTTTTATTTGTTTTTAAATTGTTTTATATTTGTTTCAAAACTTTTTTTTGTGTAAATATTATAAATAAACAAAAATATTTTTATAATAAAATAAAAAACCTCTTTTTTAAAATAAAAATTAAAACCTTTTCTTTTAATATAAAACTAAAACTTTTATAAATATAAAAATAAAAAACTCTTTTTTAAATGAAAATAAGAAAGAACTTTTCTTAGAAATATTCAAAAATAAAACTCTTTTTTTAAAAAAAACATTTTTTAAAATTAAATCTTTTTGCAAGTTAATATTAAATAAAACAATAATAAATCTCCAATTTGCATTTTTTTCTTTCTTCATTGGCTCGTAACTCATTTGATTGCCGCTTAACTCTGCCCACTAACATCGTTTGTTCATTTTGCAGTTCATTACGTTTGCCATTATTTATGTCATCTTATTTTCTCACTCAAAGTTCATTACTATATTGTAACTGCTCCCCATATGTAACCCCGCGAATCTAATAATCGCACTTTAAATTTCTGCCTTTAAATTTCTGTTTGCATGACTTTAACTTCTGTTTTTATTCCCTGTTTACAGTTCATTTATCTCACACCTTCATCAATATTTCTGTCACATTGCACGCACTGCCGAAGGAATTAGGTCTAGCTTTTGACCGCCATGTCAATAGTCCTCAACTTCAAACTACAAACTACAAACCCTAATTTTCACAAATGCCTCGCCGTAGGCCAAATTACAATTTTACCCCTAGCATTAGGTCAAAGAGCCGCCACGCTCATTTTAGGGTTTCCCGCCGCGGAATCCCTAACCTAACCCTAATTCAACTTAACATTTCAACGTAGAGATTTGGAGTTCCTACACTCCGCGTAAGCGTGTCCCTAAGATACATTTATTCCCCTTGAGACCTTGACCACAGTCAAGAAGTCTCTAACCTCCCTTTTGAGGGGAACTACGATTACTCTGATTCCACTCCCGTAAGGATACGTAGGCACAAGATGCGATGTCTTGCCGAGTAAACTTAGAATTAACCCCTTAGGTTTCTTTTCTCACCTTTAATCCCTTTGTACATATACCTTAAGTAAATAAATAAAGCAAAATAGTAAACATTTGAACAAAAGGTTCCTGTAGAGTACTACAGAAGTTTAGGGTGCTAATACCTTCCCTAAATTTAACCAACCCCCGAACCCTAGATCTTTCCCCGCATTGTGTTTACGATGCAAAATAGGTTTTCCCTCTTTTGACCTTTTCCTTCGGATAAATCAAAGAGCGGTTGTGAATTGAATTGCGATTCAAACTCATTAATAGTTTGTGATCCTATTTCCACCGCAACAGAAAATGGCGACTTCACTGGGGACTTTCTAAACTTTTGAGGGTTATCCCTAATTTGTTCATATTTATTACTATTTGTTTTACTATTCATTTGCATGTATATATTGTACTTTGATTTTGGGATGGTTCCTTGTGTTGTGAGATAAGTCCTACGCCCGGACTTGAGTGCCATTATTATAGGATGGGGATATATTCGATGAGGCTTATAGGGAGTTGAATCCCGACTAAGCTGATTCGAGAATCACTGCTCAGTTGAGACCTTTTCGAAAATGGTTCGGTTGAACGATTAATCGTGAAAACTTTTTCCATGGTCGATTGGAGTCTGTGATATTGAGGACCGTAGTACCTTAACACCACCTTGGCCTTATTTAGGACGTAGTGCGGGAACTATGTGGGAGTAGTCCTACAATGGTTGCTACGCGATACTACACTCAAAAGAGGTTCTCTTGAGAATATTATTAACCCCCGAGTCAATCGGAAGGTTGATAATATCCGAAAGATGGGCTGATGACTTTGGGCACTTTTTAGAACCTTGTTCTGCAGGTACAACTAACCTATAGTACACTCCTTTTGGGATGGGTAGACCTTAACTCCGCTCACATACCTTTAACCTAGGACTTTGTGTGTTTTCATGCATTGCATCCATAAAGCATCATATTACATTAAGATTTCATGGAATTCAAACTCTATTTATGAACATTGCAGGATACCATGGATCACCATAGAAGGCATACTTTGAAATTTACTTTTAGGGGTTTTAATTTGGAAGTCCTAGAGAAGCTAAGAGATTTGGTCCAAGATCAAGAAAAGTTCCAAAACAGATATGGAAGGCTATTATCTTTGTTGAAGGTTCAAGTAAACGAAGGACTTCTTGCGACTTTGCTACAGTTTTATGATCCAGAATATCATTGCTTCACCTTTCCAGATTATCAGCTTTTACCTACCTTAGAAGAGTATTCTCAGTTGGTGGGATTACCTATCTTGGATAAGTCTCCATTCCCTTTCTTGGAGGAAGACCCTAAAGAACGAGATATTGCTAAAGCCATTTGTCTAAGGATATCCGATGTCAAAAACAATATGATCACTAAAGGGGGGATCTCTGGTTTTCCCAGGGACTTCCTAATTAAGAAAGCCCAATTTTATGCCGATCATAAAGACATGTTTGCCTTTGAGACAATATTTGCCTTGCTTATTTATGGGTTGCTGCTTTTTCCTAGTTTTGAAGGGTTTGTGGACCTTAATGCAATCAAGACCTTCATGAGAAGAAATCCAGTTCCAACGCTATTGGGTAATACTTATCATTCAGTACATCTTCGAAACTTCCATGGTGGAGGAATGATTACATGTTGTGTGCCATTACTATACAAGTGGTTTATTTCTCACTTACCCAAGTCCGGTCCGTTCTGGAAACCTAATCAAGAACGTTGGTCGCAAAAAGTTATGGCTTTAACTCACTCTGATATTGATTGGTATAATCGCATGTACGATGGGATATCGATCATTGATAGTTGCGGAAACTTCAACAATGTGCCCTTGCTCAGCTTCAATGGAGGAGTTAGCTACAATCCAGTCTTAGCTCGCCGACAGTTGGGATACCCCTTGAAGGAACCGCCTAAAGGTATTCATGTGGAGAAAATCTTTTTCAAAGATGACAAAAAGCTTCAAGATCAGATTCTATCCTCTTGGAATCATCTGCATAGGAAGGACAAAGAAAGTTTGGGGAGACCTAATTGTGTGTCCCTGGAACCATACCTTCAATGGGTCCGAGGAAGAGCTATTGAGTTGAAGATGCCCTATTCTCGCCAAGATCCTGTACCTCAAAGCGAAGAACCTGTCCAGTATTTCATGACCAAAGTTGAGACTTTGAAGATCTCTTTGAAAAGATCACAACACGAAACAGAAGCATGGAAGAACAAATACCATGTGATGGTCAGCGAGTATGAAGAACTTCAAAAGCAGATTCAGTCGAAGAATGATGAGATACAATCCTACAAGAAGAGAAGGCTCTACGAGTAGTTATTTTCCTCCGGATCTCCGTCTGCTCACTGAAGTTGTGGAAGATGCTTCTCTAGGATTTTCTAGGCTTTTATTTAGCTATTTTGGTTGCAAGAATATTATTTGTAATTTGTCTTCAATGAATTAAAAATTTCCTTGGTATTCCGCAATATTCGTAAATATTCGAATTCCATGAAATCTTCATTTGCATTCGCATTTTAGCATCATACTTTTGCATTGCATGTGTCTCCCGGTTTCTTATACGCGGTTTTCTCACCTTCCAGTTTTGTCGCCCTGAGTTCACTGCATCAATACGACCCTTCAAAAGGATGGAAGATCAAAACCAAGAGATCAACCGTGTCAGCCATGAACTCGAAGATCTTCGAGGGAGTGTAGGGCAGATTTTGGAGATGTTACGAGCTCTTAGTGTGAAGGTGGACGCTCAGTCTACTGTTGTTTCTGAGACTACTAATACCGTTATGGAATCTCAACCAGTTGTTACTGTCGAGAATGTACCTCCTCACGGTCTTCAATCCGATTTGGTGCCTCCTAGTGCTCAATCAGTTCGACGAGCTACCCCTCCAAAGTGCAAAACTCCTAACTCCGACCATGGTAAAGGACCTGCACGTTCGAGGAACCGCAAAATGGCTACTCCTCAACCTTGGCAACATCAACCTGATTATGTTTAAGGTTATCTGTTTCCATATGTCCGACAACCTTATGTAGCTACTGTTGCACCTCCTTTCGACCAGCAGTGTCATACCAACCTGTGCAGTCAGCTCCGGTATATCAAGCACCGATTTATCAACAACCTTTCGGTTATCCGCCCATGCAAGTTCCTGTCAACAGTCAGCGAGTGCCCAACGCTCCTGTTCACCAACAATCACAGGATCAGGTTCCTTATCCCCGTAAGAGGCAGTATAAGCCTTGTCCTCCAATTCCGATAACTTTCACTGAGTTATACGCCCATTTGGTACAACAAGGTCTGATTACCACCCGTGCTTTGGGTCCTCCGCCTAATCCGTTACCTGCAGGTTACAACGCTGCCGCTCATTGTTTATTTCATGAGGGTGCGCCCAACCATGATCTAGAGAATTGCTACGCTCTTAAGAACTTTGTCAGAAGTTTGCTAGAAACGAAGAAGTTGTCTTTTGGCGATACTCAGCCGAAGATCGAGACTCCTCTCGGGGTTCCTCGCTTGTCGGGTTCAAACTTCGCAAAGCCTGTTACTCTTGTGGCAAATCAGTCGAATCCAGTAATTATTCAAAGGCCTAGCTCGCTTCATTTCAGTAACCCTCAAGATGATGTGACCAGGATCAGCAAAGAATCTGGGAAAGTTATTTTGAAGCAACGACTGAAAACTGTTGAAGATGTGACCAGCATAACTGGGGCAAGCCATGATGACTCACAATGATCATGAACCAGACATCCTTTCCATTGAGGCTCCGCCAAAGGAAACTGTTACTCTTAAATGCAAGATTTCATAAACATTTAGAAGGATTTTTCCGACAGTTCATTTGTTTATTTATATGTATTTCCCTTTGATTGAGCATATTTAGCATGAACGAACTTGTTTATCTTTGATTAATTAATGCAACGCATATGTTTGTCCTGAATAAATCCATTCGTTTCACTCATTCAAAAAAACGTTTTCCTAAATCATAATGCCAACTTTACCCGATCTCTTGTTCTGATGGAGAATTAGGAGGAGGATGACGAACCCAAAACGTCAGATTTCTTGTCGTATGCTTTCGATTGAAACCCGCTGATAATGTAAGGCATTGTTTCAAATCCCAAACACTGGAGTTATAAGGATGTTAATCCCTCGTTAACCTCTTTGAGCCTTGAAGTAGGAGTTTTTCTTTCTTTTAAGAACCTTCATCCTAACCTGGGGCAGAGTAGGTTTCAGTTAAACCGATCGAGCGCTTAGATTCTCAAAAAGGAAGAACAAACCTTCGAGAATTTATCCTTAGCATCTTAAATACAATGACTATCCCCCAGTTACCTAAGGAGTGGGGCAGTCACGAGCCTTTCAAAAGATTTACACGACTTGTGCATAAAAGAATATTCAAAAAAATAAGAGCCCGCTAAGTCAAAACCTATGAAGGAGACTTAGGCAAAACTGGGGCATCCCGTTGGACTCCAAAGTCAGATCAAAAGACGTTGTCCAGGCAAAAGTTAGGGAATAAGAGCAATAAACCAGTAGTTTTTAGAATCCCTATAAAGAACAAAATCGTGTGACCAATTGCCATTAGAAATAGGTGAGTGACTGCCATGTCCAAAGCCTTGATAAGTTCTCGACCATAGCAAATCTGCTTGAGATATGAGCGTTCGTATCCGATTAACTGAAGTAGGATTGGAGAACATCACGAAGAAGGGGTGGGTACAAATATAACTTTGAGCCTTTATCCTTTTGTTTCTTAAACCGTGAACCGAGCCACGACACAACCTTTAAAAGACCTAATTGAAGTAGGACTTCGGTTGAAAGCATACTCGACAAGATCACGTTTCCTGACTCCTACGAGCTATGCTCAGAAAAAATTCATGTTGGCATTATAATTAAAACTTATATCCTGACCAGTGATTTCGGTCACAAGTTATTGCGATATCTTTTTCAAAACAAAAATTCAAGACAAATATATGTGTACATTGACAAGCTCAGGATAGGCATTTCAGGCATGACAACTTTGCTTGATATCTTAGAGATTTACGTATGGATATAACCCGTGGAACTTGAAGATCCTGCTGAACAGGGGCAGGCAGTTTCCCAATTCGCTTACCAACGCGAGTCTGACGTTCTTAAGAGCTATTTCCCAAAGATTTCGTCGTAACACGATTAATTTGTGCCAGTTACGTCGAGACCTGACAAATCTCTCAAAGAGTTTGAGAACAATGGGGCAACCGGACTCGGTGTTCTCTATAAAATCCTCTTGAGATGACCCTACCTCGCAACGCAAGTATCCTGGGGCACCATGTTTTTAAAGGAAACAAATGGCGAATACTATAAGGTCCTTCAAGATCAAGGCCATGTGGTTTCACAACTTTTCTTCATGCACCCGACGGATTTTACTCACGGCGGCCTTCGTTCCCCAGTAAATCTCAGTGTTGCAACAGGCTCCTAAACTATGGCCTCATAAAAGTCCCCAGAGAGACTATAAGCTGACAACTTTTTCTAGGGTAACTCGAACGTGTCCCACAGGTTTTCTTCTCCCCATGTGAAGACGTGATACTGTACACCCAAGCAGATTACCTTCTCCCCAGAGAATTCAGAAATTTAAAACCAGATTTGGTTCTACCATTGATCTTTCTCATCCATGATTGACGTATTGGTTGCAGAGAACGCAGGGTATCTCCGTCGAGATGTTTATTTCATCTCTCGTCCTGTCTCTAGTCTGTTTCGTCAGTATACGCAAGGGCATAAGCATCACATGCCTATTTCATTACATATTCATTGCATATTCATTACATACTCATTTCATAACATCTTGCATACATAGACATTAACATACATTCATATTAACATACGCAGTAACATATGCGTTAGCATTCACAGGTTCATTGTGTTTCACCATCACTGGTTGTTACCGCCGAGTAACTGGGGTTTGTCCATTCTCTCTAAATAGATTGTCAGCCCTAAGCATAAAATACTTACTTGTTTCCAGTTTCCCCACAGAGTTCGATCCTCGTGGATGACGGTTACTTCAGCTATCTTTCCTCATCAGGATAAGATATTTACCCTTTGAGATCATTCCCTCGATGGAGTCTTGATTACCAGTCTTCTTTCTAGCTCGATCCTAGATTGAACCTCAGTATTGTCGGTCGTCAAGCCTAACCGGACGTGCATTTATTTTGCACCATCTAAAGATTTTCACCATACCATAACGGATACGCGACTGTTCTCGTCCGAGAAGGTTATCACTGTACCCGGACGTGCATTTATTTTGCACTATCTTTCAACTACAATCCTTTACAGATACACGCCAGTTCACGCCTGGAAAACAATCCTACATCTTACAGCACCGATATACAACATTTCTCACCTAAGAAGCCGATCCTATCTTCGTTATGACTCGCAGCAAATGGCCATCTCCATGGAGCAGTTGGGCTTCCATTTACCTGTCGTCATGAAGTATAGGGGGTTTTGAACCAAATCGTATTCAGGAGAGCACGATCTTGAAGTACGGGGAGGTTTGAGCGGAATCATATTCAGGAGAGCACGATTCTGAAGTATGAGGATGTTCATTTATCCTTTAGTAAAAGAAGAAACCAAATCGTATTCAGGAGAGCACGATCTTGAAGTACGGGGAGGTTTGAGCGGAATCATATTCAGGAGAGCACGATTCTGAAGTATGAGGATGTTCATTTATCCTTTAGTAAAAGAAGAAACCAAATCGTATTCAGGAGAGCACGATCTTGAAGTACGGGGAGGTTTGAGCGGAATCATATTCAGGAGAGCACGATTCTGAAGTACGAGGAAGTTCAATTAGCCCTTTTCATATTCAGGAGAGCACGATTCTGAAGTATGAAGAATTTCATTTACAAGAAAGAATCGAATCATATTCAGGAGAGCACGATTCTGAAGTATGAAGAATTTCATTTACAAGAAAGAATCGAATCATATTCAGGAGAGCACGATTCTGAAGTATGAGGAAGTTCAGTTCACCCTTTTCATATTCAGGAGAGCACGATTCTGAAATATGAAAAATTTCATTTACAAGAAAAGGCCGAATCATATTCAGGAGAGCACGATTCTGAAGTATGAGGAAGTTCAGTCAGCCCTTTTCATATTCAGGAGAGCACGATTCTGAAGTATGAAGATTTTCATTTACCCGAAAAAGCCGAATCATATTCAGGAGAGCACGATTCTGAAGTATGAGGAAGTTCAGTTTACCCTTTTCATGTTCAGGAGAGCACGATCTTGAAAAATGAAGAAGTTTATTTATCCTTCAGTAAGAGAAGAATCAGAATCGTATTCCAGGCGCCGACCTTAAATGCGAGAAGATTTATTTATCAGATAAGCAGCAGCCTCTTTATTTGAGTGCTTATCCATTTTGGCACATAAGTCCCTTCCAACGATAAGTGACAGTTCTCCCGCGAGAAGCTTATCAGGGCATTTCCCATCAAAGTCCATTTATTTTGGCATGCAGCCGGTTCTTCTTACCCTGTATATTTGCTACGGATTTCCGAAAAGTCCGTTTGATCCTGTCACGAGAGATAGTTTGCAGAAGCGTGGATGTTATTCTTTGCTCAATGCTCCAGCATTCTGTAATCGATCTTGCAATCGTACGTGATCCAGTTTTATTTTTAGATTCCCCAGTGGAGGCCGTCTCACAGGTGTCATCTCCATTTGAGAATCTCGTTCCCAAAATGACAATTGGTCGTGTCCGCACCAGTTGACCATCATTTTAGAATTCCCCAGTGTTGTACTGTGTCTCAACGCGTCGTTTTCCCCAGTGTTGTACTGTGTCTCAACGCGTCGTTTTCCCCAGTGTGTTCTTCTCGTAGCGTCTGTCTCGGTGTCGTAGTTTTCGTCATCATTTTCGCATTCATCATTCCAGCATACGCATCATATCATATTCATGGCATCATCTGCATTAAGATGTCCTCGCTTTGTCCAATAGCATTGCATATCGTCGCATGTAAGGGCAAAATTTTCGGTTATCTATATTTAAATCTCTCCACCACGATTCCTCGAGTCTCTGTCACTCAAATCGTCTGGTGTAGCTATTTAAATAGGGGCAACTGTAATACCCCAAATTTTACCCTTATATTTAGTCAGTCATTTCGCATAGCATCCCATAGTTACATTTGCTAACCACTAACAAGTTATGGAGGTGTTTTGTTTTGCAGATTTGGTTCCAGGGGTATTTTGGTCATTTTACGCAAATTCTACTAATTCCTTGAAGACGGGCTGTTATTAAGTTCTGAGGCGTTTGATACACTATTTTTGAGGCATTTACCTATCACCAGGTCTGATTATATCAAGGTGCCAATTCGACGTGGCCGATATTAAAGTTTGTCGAGCACAACTGGATTTAAGACTTATTTTATTGCTCGTGGCTTATTTCCAACACACCTCCGTTAATAAGGCACAGTTTTACTGGGGTATTATTGGATGGTTGCTCACAGTCTTTGGTCAGTGGAATTCAATTACGAGTAATGTTATTATTGATACTGAAACTGTTGTGATTACGGTGCACATCCGTGTTTTGGTTATGAAATGGTTGGTTAGCATTTAAATTGGATTTTAATCAGATGATGAGTTTGAGATTACGAATGAGACAAGTGCACGAATAAGAATATCATTTGGGAATGTTTATGTTTTATGACTATGTTAATGAATTTAAATATTTGTGGATTTATTCACAAATGTTTATAATTTTTTAACTAGAAATAAATATAAATAGATTCAAGTTTTGGAAATTTTATTTCATAAAGATCTCATTATACAAGAAGGAGGGGATTGTTTCACATTTTTGAATTACTGTACAAGGAATTACATTAACTCTAAAAATCCTAAGTCCTAAAATTGCTAAGTGTCTTCATGTTGGCCCTTGAGTTTCTCCACGAGTCCCCGATCAACCTGCACATCAAAAAATAGCAAAGCAGAATAAAAAATGTTAGAGTTTGTTTTCGACACTCTCAGAACAGTGTCATCATCGAGTGCCGGGAGTGGCACAACCGAAGCTGCGTCCTACCCCCGTTACCGATCCGCGCCGTTGGCGTCAGATCAGGTAACACCTGTTCTTATCGTTACGGGACATCCGAGAGATAGAAGTAATAAAAGAAGCGGGACTGATTCGTTTTGCCGCGATTGGATTTCCAAACTGATACGAGAGTAAGGCAACATAGTCAATCTGAATTCAGACCCGGATGCCGGCAGGTCAGAGTCATTTTTGTTTTCGAAGTTTCCAATACCTGAAAGTCCACGACAACATCAGTACAAATTGATGACAGAAACTCAAAAGCAAGACAATTCATAAGATGCCACAAGTAAATGGAAATCCAAACTGAAATGCAAGCCAAGACTGCATCAAATTGCGTCAAAATAGTTCAGAACGAAAACCAAGCCTAAAACAGAACAGAAATGAAATGAAACCAAACTGCATTGAATGGCCTCAACAAAGTATCAGAAAAACGAAGTGCAAATCACAACAACATCATACGCTGTATCAAAGTTCAGAGGCATCGATTAATGTCAAGCGTCATTGCACAACAGCATACAAAAACAAGGCAAAAGAGCAGGTCAGTTCACAAAACCAGGACAGAAAGCAAGATAGACCAAATGTGCAAGCACATTGGAAAAACAAATTACCAAACACATGGCTCAGTACATCAATGTCATAGCCCAAATCATCATCACCAATTCAATCAACCTGCCAAAACTGCACAGAAGAGTCGAAGTTCATATCAGTTCAGAATACGCCACAACACAAAATCATGGCATGAATTGTACCAGAACGAACAAGAATGAGCTAACATAAACATATCAGTTCATAAGATAAACAAGTGCACAAAACCATAACAGTTCGTATCGGTCACCACGGCTCAGTTTCATGGCCCAGCTCACAGTCACAACCGAGCGTCGAAACAAACCAGCAGAAGGCAACCGCGACATCATTGCCGTATACCTTTCCCGGCGTTTGACTCGACCTAAGCCTCGATACCCGCCCTCTCTGAAAGAAGAAGAGGAAAAGCTAACTGCAGCAAAAATTGCCAAATCGAAAACGAGTCAGTCAAGCAAATCAGTTCGAGATCAAAAACGAATTAAGTCAGATGTCAAACAGATCAAGTGAAATTCGAAGGCAATCCAATCCACATCTGCAAAAATCCAATCAGCATATCAGAAAATGATCAAACAAAATCGAATCAATGGAAAGTTTCAAAACAGATCAAAAAGATCGTATCAGAAAATCGAACCACATCCCAAATCAAATCCAATCTCAGTTTCGAGCAAGCGCAGAAAAGGGAAGGAAATCATATCAAACTTCCAATTAAATCAAAAGTATGTTGGTTACGAAAAAATCAAAATCAAATCGAATCATCACGAAATCATAAGGCAATAACGCAAATCCAACATCAAAAGCCCAAAAAGGAGAGGGTCAGAAGAGTATAAGAAGGGAACAATCTCAAACATCAAAAACCCTAACGGGTAGCCGCGAGAAAGAGAAGAACGAACGAAATCGCGAAAGCTCCAGAGGAACGAACGAGATCACGAAACCACCGTCACAAACCCTAACGGACCAATCGCGTCGCAAACCCTAAACGACGTGGCCGAGACTCAGAGGGACCGGCACCCTCATCATCGTCTCCGACGAACAAACAACATAAAACCACGAGCGAAGCGCCAACGAAGGAAGATCGCCTTCGCCGTCTAAACGGCGGGCAATCAACTCTCAGCCTCAGCTTTGCATCATCGGCTAAAGATAAAAGTAAATTCATGTATTAACCCGCTTTTATTCCATTTTTCATGTTTGTTTCAGGAAATAAGAAGACACAGCCGCGAAAGAGGAAGAAGACACGGCCGCGAGAGAGAAAGAAGAGAGGCGAGAGGAAGAACGAAGTGTAAACGGCGCCGCAAGGACATTAGGGTTCTGGGAACCCTAAATGTCTTCTAGTTAATCCAACCGGGTTGGGTCCGGGGTGATGACCGGCCCAACCCCTTATGTTTTATTTTTTTTATTTTGTTTTTTTAAATTATGTTTTTTATTTGTTTTTAAATTGTTTTATATTTGTTTCAAAACTTTTTTTTGTGTAAATATTATAAATAAACAAAAATCTTTTTATAATAAAATAAAAAACCTCTTTTTTAAAATAAAAATTAAAACCTTTTATTTTAATATAAAACTAAAACTTTTGTAAATATAAAAATAAAAAACTCTTTTTTAAATGAAAATAAGAAAGAACTTTTCTTAGAAATATTCAAAAATAAAACTCTTTTTTAAAAAAAAACATTTTTTAAAATTAAATCTTTTTGCAAGTTAATATTAAATAAATCAATAATAAATCTCCAATTTGCATTTTTTTCTTTCTTCATTGGCTCGTAACTCATTTGATTGCCGCTTAACTCTGCCCACTAACATCGTTTGTTCATTTTGCAGTTCATTACGTTTGCCATTATTTATGTCATCTTATTTTCTCACTCAAAGTTCATTACTATATTGTAACTGCTCCCCATATGTAACCCCGCGAATCTAATAATCGCACTTTAAATTTCTGCCTTTAAATTTCTGTTTGCATGACTTTAACTTCTGTTTTTATTCCCTGTTTACAGTTCATTTATCTCACACCTTCATCAATATTTCTGTCACATTGCACGCACTGCCGAAGGAATTAGGTCTAGCTTTTGACCGCCGTGTCAATAGTCCTCAACTTCAAACTACAAACTACAAACCCTAATTTTCACAAATGCCTCGCCGCAGGCCAAATTACAATTTTACCCCTAGCATTAGGTCAAAGAGCCGCCACGCTCATTTTAGGGTTTCCCGCCGCGGAATCCCTAACCTAACCCTAATTCAACTTAACATTTCAACGTAGAGATTTGGAGTTCCTACACTCCGCGTAAGCGTGTCCCTAAGATACGTTTATTCCCCTTGAGACCTTGACCACAGTCAAGAAGTCTCTAACCTCCCTTTTGAGGGGAACTACGATTACTCTGATTCCACTCCCGTAAGGATACGTAGGCACAAGATGCGATGTCTTGCCGAGTAAACTTAGAATTAACCCCTTAGGTTTCTTTTCTCACCTTTAATCCCTTTGTACATATACCTTAAGTAAATAAATAAAGCAAAATAGTAAACATTTGAACAAAAGGTTCCTGTAGAGTACTACAGAAGTTTAGGGTGCTAATACCTTCCCTAAATTTAACCAACCCCCGAACCCTAGATCTTTCCCCGCATTGTGTTTACGATGCAAAATAGGTTTTCCCTCTTTTGACCTTTTCCTTCGGATAAATCAAAGAGCGGTTGTGAATTGAATTGCGATTCAAACTCATTAATAGTTTGTGATCCTATTTCCACCGCAACAGTGTGCAAAGGCTTTAGGAGTGAATTTGGAGTGTGTCTGCATCATCTTGGAAGTTGAAGTGATCAAAAACCATCTCTGTTACCTCTCTGAACTCAGGTTGGTATACTTTGAATTTATGCTCAAACTATAGGGAGATGCTTAGAAATTCATATGTGGTTAGGCTCCCCTATTGATGTAGTTGGATTTAGGATCAGAAATTGGTGAATTAGAGACAAAATGAGGTGATGATCAATTTCTGTTAGGGCTGGAATCTAGTGATTCTTGGACTGTTAATCAAGATTAGATGGTGCAAAGTGATCACCATGAGATGAGGATTGAATTGAGACCTTTAATTTGAAGAATGGTGAGATTCAAGATTTGGATGAATTCTGAAAATGTTATCGTGTTTGAGTTAGAAAAGGATTTAGATGATTTGGAGTTGAGATTCTTGATCAGCATTGAATTCTAGAGAGAATGATGTATTGTTTTGTGAATTTGGTTGACCTGAGAAGAACCCCTCACTGGAAAAGACGGTGGCGCCACTGTTCAGGCCACCGTCTGGTTATCTCCCTCCAACTGATTCAAAATGGGGACGATGCACTGCAACCCTTAGATTAGGGTTTGACCTTGGACTCAGGCGAGCAATGGAAGGCCACGATTGCATCTCAGCTCTGAAGAGAGTTTTCCAAATGAAACGCACTGTTTCATTTAATTGGTGTTTTGGGCTGAAGACTCAGATTGTTATCCACACCCCCTTTCTGGCCCAACCCAATACTTAAATTGTTAATAGTTGCTATTTGACACACATGTTTACCAATTCCTTTTTATTTTCTTTTATTTTATGCATTTCATATGACTTAGAAATTAATTCATAAAAAATGGGAAATTAACTCAATTAATTCCAAACTTTTTTCCCCTGATTCATGATTGAATCTAGAATTTTTGTAGATTAAAAATATTAGGAATTCATGCATTTGTGATTTTATTTGCATTTTTTGAATATTAATTGATATTAAAATGGCCATGGTTGACACCTTGTCTTGCTGAATTTTGTTTGAGCATTTGGTGATGATTCTTGCCTTGATTTTTTGTGTGTAGCCAGCATAGATATGCATGTTCCCCTTAGATGTTTCTCACATTTTTGTGATGAGATTAGGTGGTAGTTTTAAGTTGAAACTTTAGGTGCTCTAGTTTTAGGGTTTATGCTTAGTACCTTGTGATTTACATTTTATTTCTAGAACTTTGTGGATGATTCAACCCATGGATTTTATATGGTAGATTCATGATTGAATTAGGTTCCCATAGTTATTTTTGTAGGATTTTACAATTGGTTTTAGTATTTTAGTTAGGATTAACTTTAGTACTAAGTTTTAGGTGATCCTAACTTGCTAATTCAACTAGATTGATTCCTTTAGTTCCCTTGGATTAGGGTTTTGCCTCTCTTGCTCTTGGATGATGTTGAAGACAAGCTTGGGTTGCTGAGGAATGCTTGAAGAAGCTTGGATGTGAAGATTTCCCTTCTTTTGGTGTAGTGTTAGTTTAGGTGTTAAGATTAGGGTTTGTAGGTAGAGCTTCTAGATAGATTCTCTTCTTTCATAAACATGGAAGGTGTTGATCACTTCCATTCCTCCCTATGATGTAAGGTCCCCTTGTGAAGGCCTCATCCCTCCTTTGGTAGGATGTGTGGCTCTTCACAAGTTGGTAGAACCTTTGAGGGTTCCTTTCTTTGATGATGGAGTGCTTAGTGGTGACCTTTGGTTTTCACTCTACTGTCCATTATCCAAACCTTGCTCTTGTTAGGTGAATCTTTCTCCCTTGCTAGAGGATGGAGTTCCTTGTTAGAAGATTGAAGATGCTAGAAGTTGCTACTTCTCTGTGTTTGAAGATGGCCATTGAAGCTGAAGCTTGAAGATCAGGAAGAATAGGTTGATACTTGTGAAGAGGATCAAATTGAGATCTGAAGCTTGAAGAAGATGAAAAACAAGTTGATACTTGTGTTTGATGCATTGAGAGCCTGAAGGAACAAGTTGATACTTGCTATTGGGATTGGAGCCTGAAGGTGGACTATACTTTGGAGCTGAAGCTTGAAGAAGGGGAAGAACAAGTTGATACTTGTGTGTGAGAGGTATTAGAAGCTTAGAGAAGCAAGTTGATACTTGTTATTGAAGAGATATTGAAAGACTTGAAGAGTAGTTGCAGACTATGGACTGAATTGCTGTCAGAGAGTTGCTTTGCTGTAAAGCTGTGGAAGCTGTTGATGTGCTTTCTTTTCTTGTCTGTTTGCTTGCTGTGCAACTGTATTGATATGACTTGTTTGATTTGCTTGATGCATTAGAATAAGTTCATGTTTAGATTGATTTAAGCTAGGAGCATGATTGCATTAGAGGTTGAGTTGCTCCCTCTGCTTGTATTTTTACTGTATGGCTTTGCTTGCGGGTATTCGGTAGAGCCCAGCTCCCTTGCCTATGTGGTTTGTGATTTTGCTTGATGGAATTTTACTTTATTTCACTTCTGTATGATTACAGTTATTCATATCTTGGCTTGAGGTCGAGACGAGCTTGTGGAGGCTGATGCCCCACACACATTTCCCCCCTCACTTGCATTGCAGGCATTTTACAGTCGTTTACTGTTTGCTGTTTAAGCTGATGCTTTATCTGTTTCTGTATACCACTGGCATGATCCCCTAGGAATCTCACTTCTTTTGATAAGGAAGTGATGATAGAACTTTAGGTTGAAACCATGCATGATAACTTCTAGGAGTTCCCTGTTTCAAACTTCAACCATAGGATGAATCCTTGGCATGACAACCTTAGGACTTGATAGTCTCCCCTTAGTTGAGCCTGTTCTCTCTTCTCATCTCAAAACAAATTAAAATACAGTAATAAAGGTTAACTGACGCCGTACGTTACGAGCCTTAAGCTATCTGAGAAAGGATTGTTGGAGAGTTTCTTTTCAACAGTCTGGATGTTTAGTATGGCACCCTTTGGGTGACATGCGATGCATTCACTCTCAGGTCATAGTCTCTAGTGCGATATTGGTTGCAAACATCCATAAAAAACAGTTCTTCCGTAAAAGACAGAAAACAAACTTCAAACCTTTTTGCCTCGCGGGCCCGTAATTCAAAGGAAGCTTTTCTGAAGAAAAGAGTGTCGTTAACTCCCAGTTCTACCGCAAACGGTAACGCCTAAGTCTCCAAGGGTCGAGCTGCGTACGCCAAACTGCTGGAACTGTTTGTTAACCCTACTCAGAAAAATAGATGAATCTGAACCCCCGTAATCCGTATTATCCCGAACTACGTAAGCTCTAATCTCTCATACCTGTTGAGAGTATGTAGGCACAATACTGATGTATTGGCGAGCCACCTTCCCCATCACCCGTAGTTAGGCGAACTACGTTGACTTTGATTTCTCATTCTCTGATGGGAATACGTAGGCATAAAGCGCGACGCTTTGCCGAGTCATTTTCTTTTCTTTTCAGACCAGCCTTGATAGGTAGATAGATACAAACAACCCGTCATATAAACACAACAAGCATGGATCCCATCGAGTACGATAGACGTGAGGGGTGCTAATACCTTCCCCTTGCGTAACCGACTCCCGAACCCAGACAAAGGTTGCGATGACCTTGTCTTATACCTTTTCGTCAGGTTTTTCCGATCGTTTCCTTTCCCGCTCTGAGGGATAAATAACGAAAGGTGACGACTCTTCTGTTTTGCCGGCACCTTATTTTCGCGGTAGCAACAGCTGGCGACTCTGCTGGGGATTCAACGTCCCTCAGGCGAGTCAATCCTAGCGCTTGTATGCTTACTTATTGGGTTGTGTTTATTCATCGTATTTATTTCCCGCATTTTATTTTCAGTATGATATGATTATTTGTGCTGTTGTGGGAGGGGCATTCTGATGAGTGAGAAGCCAGACCCAAGCTTGAGTGTACCTAGCATTAGTTGTGGAAGTTAGTGGGCGCGTGCTTGCTTTGCAGGCACTAGTGTCTCATGAAATCCACGCTCAGACGAGGTTCTCCCGGTTGACTTCTTTTCCGACCCTTTGGGCCTGAGGGGTTGTTGGTTTGGAGGATTGTCGACTCTGGGACCGATCATTTGGGATTCAGCTAAGTGAGGTCGCTTCAGGAGATGGTGGTGCCACACCTTCTGGGTATCGTATCACCCCTCTTGAAAGTCTGTGACGCTGATGACCGCATAGGGTGCCGAACTTGTGTTAGTTTAGGTCCATACCTGTGAGCAGGGTCGGGTTTGTGGCAGGAAACCTTAACCTTCAGACTACCTGGTCTTCTTGATAGTGAATCAGTTTTGTTGGTATCAGAGGTTCTCATCATCAGACATGTATTTGTTCTTGACAGAGCAGATTTGTGGTCCTGCATCAGAGGTCCTTATTATCAGATATGTATTTGTTCTTGACAGAGAAGATTTATGATCCTGTATCCGGGTTTATTATCAGATATGGATAGTTGTTCTTGACAGAGTAGAGTTATAGTCCAACGTAAGGGCTTCTCATTATCAGATGGATATTTGTTCTTGACTGAACAGATTTATGGTCCGATATCAGGGTTTCTCATCAGAGATCGGGTTGTTCTTGACAGAGCAGTATTGTGGTTTTGTTGATACAGAACCTTCATCACTTCAACAGCACAGTCGTCCTGATCTCCTGCTGCATGCTTGCATTTTGCATTGTTTTGCATACTCATTTGCATTTCATTAACGTGTGTCTGTGTTGCAGGTACCGTTTCCCCCGGTTCAGGTTTTCTTGCCTTCTTTTGTGTTATCATGGGTTCTCTGAGGAAGACCGTGGCCTACAAGCTCCCCACTCCCGATGTTGTTCAGCTGACTGGTTTGATTGCGTTGGCAGATGAGTCTGTGAGAGGAGAATTCAGAAAGTCCTATGGGAAACTGCTCGGCTTGGTTCGTAAACCTTCTGTGTTTGAGTTGAATGGGTTGCACGCCTTGCTGCAGTTCTACGATCCTCCTTTGATATGCTTTACTTTCCCGGACTTCGTTCTCGCACCTACACTAGAGGAGTATGCTGATTTGTTAGGTGTGCCTATCAAGAGTCAGATGCCCTTTGTTCATATGGATGCTGAGCCTAATCTGGCCAGTCTAGCTCTTTCACTTCATCTGGATGCCTCCGAGTTGGTCTTGTCTAGTTGGAACAGGGTTCCCGGTTTCTCCTTGCAGTTCTTAGTGGGAAAGGCCCAGCAGTGCGCCAAAGACGGATGTTGGATCGTGTTCAACGCCATCCTTGCTCTATGCATATATGGCATCATTCTGTTCCCCAATATGCCCGACTTTGTAGACTTGAACGCCTTTCACATCTTTGCATCAGGGAATCCAGTCCCCACCTTGATAGGAGATGTTTACCATTCAGTCCACTACAAAAACGAGAACAGAAGAGGCAAGAATGTCTCGTGCTGTGTGCCTCTGCTCTATAGATGGCTTGATAGTCACCTACCCAAGAAGGGTCCCTTTGCTTTGTCTGCAGCCACAGCTGAGTGGTCTGAGCATTTGATGAGTCTATCAGCGAAGGATATTGTCTGGTTTGATAGAGATAGGTTGGGTACCGAGATTATCTTCAGATGCAGCGGGTTTCCGAATGTGCCTTTGATAGGCAGGAAGGGTTGTATCAACTACAATCCATCTCTGCTTGTCCGACAGTTTGCGTATGCTTTGAGAGCTCCGCCGAAGGATGAAGAGGTGCAGGAATCTTTGTACCTCACTGGTCTTCTAGAGGGGGATATCTTATCTAAGCTTCAGCACGCTTGGAATGGTATCTGTAAGCTGGGAAAGCCGTTGCTGGGGAAAAGTAATAGCCAAGCCTACGCTCCATAAGTGACTTGGATCAGAGCCAGAGCAGATATTATAGGGATGCTGTTTCCTCCTACCAAGCTAGAAAGTCCTCCAGTGATTGAAGAGCCTACCACCGTGCCTATTCAGCAGCATAATCAGGTGTTAGCTGAGAGAGATGAGCTGAAGAAGGAAAATGAAGAATTGGAGAAAGAATTGGCTCAACTCAGAAGCGAGAGAAACGAAGTCGTCCATTCTTTCAAGAAGCAAACAGAGCTGGTGAACCAGTTAGGTGCGGATTTGACTAAGCAGATGGCTGAGCGTGAGCATTTGGGTCGGGACTTCAAAGTTGTCAATGACGTACTGGCCACTAAGAAGCAGCACTTGGATGAAGCGTACCGGAGAATATCCAAGTTTAATTAGCATTGGAAGGCCACCCTAGCCAATGGCAAGGGACGGGAGGATAAACTGAAGCATCAGATCTCCAAGCTGAAAGCCCAGGTGAAGGCTAGTGAGAAGAGGTTTGATGAAGAAACCGCTCGCAGATATGCCGCTGAAGGCCTGCTCAACAAGGCTCTTGCTAACCTGAAGGAGCGCAAACTGACGTTTGAATCCAAGAAGCGGAAGCTAGAAGATTGTTTCGGCGAAGGAGCATGGGAAAACTCGGTTGGAGGTCTTCAATACACTATTATGCAGAGGGAGTTACTCGTCGAAGGGTTGCTCACTCGGCCTGATCATCCAGAAACGAGGGGTTTGTTAGAAGAGTTTCGCGCCTGTGGCCGTATTTGACTATATTTGTAACCCTTTTATTTTGATCATTATTGTATGCTGACCATCACCAGGCTTGTTGGTCGAGGTCATACTATTGGTTCTGTTTGTACTCGGTGACGTTGTGTACTGCCTCGATGGGCTTTCTTTATATATATGAGATGTTATTTCCATGACTGGACTCGGACTTCTTATTATCAGCACTGACACTTAGGCACTAGGATCGGGGGGAAATCTCCCTAACGCACAGACACACGTTTGCATTTGCATGAAGCATTTGCATGACGAGCACTTTGTCGTTTTTCTAACCCTTTGTGTATGCAGGTTGTTCCAGGATTGATCGAAGACCGATCCACTGCTATCCGACCAGAGCGAATCAAGCCAGAGCAATGGAACAAGTGCAGACTGACGTCCAGGAACTCCGAGAAAGGATGGACCACTTCATGGAGCTTATGCAAGTGGTTGCCAACGGCCAAGACCAGCTCAGAACCTTGGTCCAGCCACTGATCTCCAGGGTTGACAGCAACGGTGTACTTCATGGTGGGAGCATTCCAATCCCTCCACCTGTTGAAACTCCTCAGAATGGCATCCCCGTGACCGGGGGGAATGGAAGTGGTAATGGCAATGTGATCACTAACATCGGGCTCAATGGTAATACGACTGACGTCGGCAATGGAAACTTTGAAGCTAATGGCAATGTTGGACTGGGCAACGGCAACACAGGTGCTGGAAATTTGTATGGGCCTCAGCCATGGTTAGAAGACCGTCAAGAAGATTTGTTCTCACAGAGGAGTGCTGAAGGAGAACTGAATGCTAAAGCACGTCTGAGGTTTAAGGCACTCGAGGACAAAATGAGGAATTTCGAGAACCTGAACACTATGGGTGTCGACATGTCTAAATTGGGATTGATTTCTGATTTCAAGGTGCCTCCTAAATTCAAGGTACCCGACTTTGAGAAGTACAAGGGCACCACTTGCCCTCGTGTCCACTTAAGGTCATACTACCGAAATATGTCCGCTCACTGTGAAAACGAGAAGTTGCTGATGCACTTCTTTCAGGACAGTTTGTCCAGTCCATCCTTAGAATGGTACATGAGTCTGGAACCCACCAGCGTGCGCACGTGGAAGGAACTTGCTGAGGCCTTCGTGCACCATTATCAGTATAACAGTGACTTGGCTCCGATCCGTGTTCAACTGCAAAACTTGTCGCATAGGAACAACGAAGGGTTCAAAGAATACGCCCAGAGGTGGCGTGAATTAGCAGCTAGAGTTCAGCCGTCGATGGTTGAACGAGAGCTTGTTGAGATGTTTGTAGCCACTCTTCCGGGGGTCTATTACGAGAAACTAGTCAGTGGTATGTCTGGAAGGTTCTCAGATCTCATTATCACGGGCAAGCACGTGGAAAATAGGATCAAATTGGGGAAAATTCAAGGTGTCGATCTAGCCTCAGCTGGAGGAGGAAAGAAACCGTATGGTAACAAAAGGCGTGAAGGAAAGACGAGCGTTGTGTCTAACGCTCGAAGGAAAGGTAAAGGCCAGCACCAACAGGTGGCTAGCATAACCATCCCTGCTGTCCAACAACCTCAGCCACAGCAGCAACCGCAGCAGCAGCAGCCGAATCAGCAGGGATACAGAAAGTATCAGAGCAGGGCACCTCTATCGAGTCGTCACCTCGAGACACCACCCATGTCTTATGCTCAGCCGTTACAAACTCTGCTTCAGTTACAACTAGTCCAGAAGAGAACCCTGGCTCCCTTGACAGGGGCACCTCCGCCAGGTTATGATGCAAACGCAACTTGTGAGTTTCACTCTGGGGCACCAGGCCACACGATAGAAAACTGCAAAGCCTTCAAACACAAGGTGCAAGATATGGTGGATGCTAAGATCATCAACTTCTCAGATAATGTGCCGAATGTCACAAAGAACCCTATGCCGAATCATAGGGGAGGTGGGGTGAATGCCATTATTGAAGACGGGAACTTAGATTTGTTGACTGATGTCAAGGATCTGAAGACACCGCTTAGCTTCGTTAAAGCCAAGTTGATAAAGAAAGGCTTCTTTCCGGGCTGTGGAGAATTGTGTATGGGCTGTGCGACTCGTCCAGATGGATGTGAACAATTGATAGTGGGGATTCAGAGTCTGATGACCGAAGGAATCTTGCAGTTTAGCCGCAGGGCCGAATGTGGATCTGGAGAGGTAATGCTGAGGCAGGATGATGAGATTGCCACCATCACCATCCCTCGCCGGACGATCACTATTTCTGCACCCAGACCGCCCACGATTACCATCACAAAGGCTGGGCCGATACCTTTTGAAAGCACCAACGCTGTCCCATGGCACTATGGGGAAGACGTCTACTATAACGGACAGAAGTTGGAGTTGGAACCATCTAGGCAGTCTGTGGATAACCTAGTGGGAACGGGCGGAATCACACGCAGCGGAAGAGTATTTGTTCCACCTGAGATTGTAGTTGAGAAAACCGATAAGGGAAAGAGTAAAGTCATTGAGGAAACCCCTCGCGGGGTAGAGAAGGACTTACTTGTAAAGGACGCTGAAGAGTTTATGAGGTTGATCAAGAAGAGTGACTACAAGATCATTGACCATCTCCATCAAACGCCCTCGAAAATTTCCATCCTGAATTTGTTGCTGTGTTCAGAGTCACATCGCAATGCGCTGTTAAAGGTCTTGAATGCCACGTATGTACCGCAGGAAATCTCGGTCAACCAGTTGGAAGGGGTTGTAGCCCACGTGAATGCTGGAAACGGATTAGGGTTCACGGACCTGGAGCTGACACCGAAGGGAAGAAACCACAACAGCGCCCTGCACATCTCGATAGAGTGTAGGGGAACGATCATGTCTCACGTGTTGGTGGACACTGGGTCGTCGCTCAATGTTCTTCCGAAGAAGGCATTGATGAAGTTAGATACTCGAGGATTGATTTGCACGCCCAATGACCTGGTTGTGAAGGCTTTCGACGGAACCAAGCTCCATGTCTTTGGAGAAGTAACTCTGCCAATCCAAGTTGGGCCAGAAACTTTCGACGCAGTCTTCTACATCATGGACATCATGCCTGCCTACAGCTGTCTCCTAGGTCGGCCATGGATCCATTCTGCTGGTGCCGTGATCTCCACGTTGCACCAGAAGCTCAAGTATGCCGTCGGAGGCAGCATCATAACTGTTTGTGGCGAGGAAGACATAATGGTAAGCCATTTGTCGTCTTTCAAGTATGTTGAGATGGATGGAGAAATCCATGAAACCATATGTCAGGCGTTCGAAGCTGTTAAGGTCAAGGAAATAGCTCTAGTAATGACTGAAAAACCAGAGATGACTCTCTCTTCCTTCAAGGAGGCCCGGGACGTTGTTCAAGCCGGATCTACCCCAGGCTGGGGGCGCATTCTGGAAATACCTAACAAACAGGACAAGTTTGGGTTAGGATACTCTCCGATGGCTGAAGCTTCCTCTTCTCACAGTGCATCGCGAGGTAAAGGGCCGATCCAGTTTACCAGTGGCGGGGTGATATTTGAAAGTGTCAACGCAGTGTCTCGGCGAAGACAGCGACTGCGACCTGGACTCTTGGATTCAGCCAAGCAAACCAGGCCAGAGCCTCACCAATTGGTTCATCAGGGATATCATCCAAGTGACAGGAAAAGAGTAATGATTTACTTTCTCCAATTATTGTACAACCCTATGCCCTACCCGGGGCATAGTGGTTTTATTGTCAGGGCCTTGTCTGGTTATGTACATGCATTTTATCAATAAATCAAAAGGCATTTTCTTTGCATTCAAATGTTGTGTCTCTGTTATTCCTGTTTTATATTTGTTTTGAAAAACAATAAAATGGCAATGGGGTTTGTGCTAACCTGCATATCCTTGTTTTAAGCTTAACCCTTGTTATTGTAGGATCCACATAACAGATGACATCGACTCTGGACCTTCTACGACTCACTTCGACTTCGATTGCCCGATCTATCAAGCCGAAGAAGAGATTGATGAAGACGAAGACCTTCCCGAAGAGTTGGCCCGCTTGTTGAAACAAGAGGAGAGAGTTATTCTGCCTCACAAGGAAGAGATTGAGATTGTGAATTTGGGTTCTGAGGAACTTGTCAGGAACGTCAGGATAGGGGCTGCATTGCAGAGTGATGTCAAGCAGAGATTGGTCGAGATGCTTCGAGAATATAGTGACATTTTTGCTTGGTCATACGAGGATATGCCCGGACTTGATACTGACATCGTGGTCCATCACTTGCCGCTGCGAGAAGATTGTCCTCCCGTTAAGCAGAAGCTTAGAAGGACACGACCAGATATGGCCGTTAAGATCAAAGAAGAAGTGCAAAAGCAGCTTGATGCTAGCTTCTTAGCGGTCACTACTTACCCTCCGTGGGTCGCCAACATAGTGCCTGTACCGAAGAAGGACGGTAAGGTGCGAATGTGCATCGATTATCGAGATTTGAATAGGGTGAGCCCTAAAGATGATTTCCCGTTCCCTCATATTGATGTGTTGGTCGACAATACAACTCAGTTCTCCGTATTTTCGTTCATGGATGGCTTCTTCGGCTACAATCAGATCAAGATGGCGCCGGAGGACATGGAGAAAACTACGTTTATTACACCTTGGGGAACATTTTGCTATAAGGTAATGCCTTTCGGTCTGAAGAATGCAGGGGCCACCTACCAACGAGCAATGGTTACTTTGTTTCATGATATGATTCATCATGAGATTGAAGTCTATGTTGATGACATGATTGCGAAGTCCCAAACGGAGGGGGGACATCTGGTCAATTTGCTGAAGCTTTTTGAGAGGCTTAGGAAATTCAGGTTGAGGCTGAATCCTAACAAGTGTACTTTCGGAGTACGGTCTGAAAAACTACTGGGGTTTATCGTGAGCGAAAGAGGCATCGAGGTTGATCCTGCGAAGATAAAAGCAATACAAGAGATGCCAGCGCCAAAAATCGAAAAAGAAGTTCGTGGTTTCCTGGGTAGAATAAACTACATTGCAAGGTTTATTTCTCAGCTCACGGCCACGTGTAAACCGATGTTCAAACTACTGAAAAAAGATCAGGCGATTATCTGGAACGAGGATTGCCAGAAGGAATTTGATAAGACAAAGCAGTATCTGCAGGAACCTCCGATCTTGATACCCCTAGTGGCCGGAAGACCCCTAATCATGTACTTGACAGTTCTTGAGAATAGTATGGGGTGCATTCTCGGTCAGCACGACGAGACAGGTAGAAAGGAGCATGCCATTTACTATTTGAGTAAGAAGTTCACAGATTGTGAATCTCGTTACTCAATGCTGGAGAAAACATGTTGTGCACTAGCCTGAGCTGCTAAACGTTTACGACAGTACATGCTCAATCACACAACCATGCTAATTTCGAAGATGGATCCGATCAAGTACGTCTTCGAGAAGCAAGCGCTTTCGGGCAGGATTTCCAGATGGCAAATGGTTTTGACGGAATATGATATTCAGTACGTTTCCCAGAAGGCCATCAAGGGAAGCGTATTGTCTGAATACCTTGCCGAATAGCCAATCGAAGATTATCAGCCGATGAAATTTGAATTCCCTAATGAGGATATCATGTTTCTCAAGGTAAAGGATTGTGATGAACCGTTGCCCGACGAGGGGCCAGATAGGAAATCCCAATGGAAATTAATATTTGACGGGGCGGTTAACTCTTATGGAAGTGGCATTGGGGCGATCATCACGACTCCCCATGGATCCCACATCCCATTCACTGTGAGACTGACGTTTCCGGTCACCAATAACGAAGCGGAGTACGAAGCATGCATCATGGGTCTAGAAGAAGCAATTGATTTGAGAATCAAGAACCTAGATGTATATGGTGACTCGGCGCTTGTGATCAACCAGATTAAAGGGGAGTGGGAGACTCGTCAATCGAATTTGGTGTCGTACATGAACTATGCCAGAAGGCTGCTCCCATTCTTTGATCGAGTGGAACTCCATCATGTACCCAGAGCTGAAAATCAGATGGCTGATGCCTAGCCACATTGGCTTCGATGTACAAAGTCAATTTTTGGAATGAAGCTCCGAGAATTGTCATTTCTCGTCTGGATAGACCTGCATTCGTTTTTGCGATCGAGGAAGCCTCCGATGGCAAGCCATGGTTCCACGATATCCAGACCTTCCTTATGACTAAGGAGTATCCTGCGGGAGCGTCAACCTAGGATAAGAAGACTCTGAGGAGGCTGTCTGGGAATTTCTATCTCAATCCTGATGGGGTTCTGTATAAAAGAAACCATGATCTCGTACTACTCAGATGTGTAGATGAGAAAGAAGCGAGTATGCTCATGGAAGAAGTCCATGAAGGCACATTTGGTATGCACGCCGGCGGGCATGCTATGACGAGAAAGATCCTGAGAGCAGGATATTACTGGATGACGATGGAATCAGATTGCTTTAGATTCGCGAAGAGATGTCATAAATGCAAGATTTATGCTGATAAGATTCACGTGTCGCCATGCCCGTTGAATGTCATGTCCTCCCCGTGGCCGTTCTCCATGTGGGGCATCAACATGATAGGCAAGATCGAGCCCACTGCATCTAACGGTCATCGCTTCATTCTAGTAGCTATCGACTACTTCACCAAGTGGGTGGAGGCAGCCTCATATGCTAATGTGACCAAGCAGGTGGTGGCTAAATTCATAAAGAGGGACATCATCTGTCATTACGGAATTCCCGAGCGGATCATTACTGACAATGGTTTGAATCTGAATAACAAGATGATGAAAGAGCTGTGCCAGAGTTTCAAGATTGAACACCATAACTCATCTCCTTACCGGCCGAAGATGAATGGCGCCGTTGAAACGGCCAATAAAAACATTAAGAAGATTGTACAAAAGATGGTTGTGACCTATAAGGACTGGCATGAGATGTTGCCATTCGCATTTCACGGTTATCGTACGACGGTACGTACATCAACCGGGGCAACTCCTTTCTCACTAGTATACGGTATGGAAGTTGTCCTACCGCTAGAAGTGGAAATTCCTTCTTTACGAGTTTTGGTAGAACCTTTGAGGGTTCCTTTCTTTGATGATGGAGTGCTTAGTGGTGACCTTTTGTTTTCACTCTACTGTCCATTATCCAAACCTTTCTCTTGTTAGGTGAATCTTTCTCCCTTGCTAGAGGATGGAGTTCCTTGTTAGAAGATTGAAGATGCTAGAAGTTGCTACTTCTCTGTGTTTGAAGATGGCCATTGAAGCTAAAGCTTGAAGATCAGGAAGAACAGGTTGATACTTGTGAAGAGGATCAAATTGAGAGCTGAAGCTTGAAGAAGATGAAAAATAAGTTGATACTTGTGTTTGATGCATTGAGAGCCTAAAGGAACAAGTTAATACTTGCTATTGGGATTGGAGCCTGAAGGTGGAGTATACTTTGGAGCTGAAGCTTGAAGAAGGGGAAGAACAAGTTGATACTTGTGTGTGTGAGGTATTAGAAGCTTAGAGAAGCAAGTTGATACTTGCTATTGAAGAGATATTGAAAGACTTGAAGAGTAGTTGCAGACTATGGACTGAATTGCTGTCAGAGAGTTGCTTTGCTGTAAAGCTGTGAAAGCTGTTGATGTGCTTTCTTTTCTTGTCTGTTTGCGTGTTGTGCAACTGTATTGATATGACTTGTTTGATTTGCTTGATGCATTAGAATAAGTTCATGTTTAGATTGATTTAAGCTAGGAGCATGATTGCATTAGAGGCTGAGTTGCTCCCTCTGCTTGTATTTTTACTGTATGGCTTTGCTTGCGGGTATTCGGTAGAGCCCAGCTCCCTTGCCTATGTGGTTTGTGATTTTGCTTGATGGAATTTTACTTTATTTCACTTCTGTATGATTACAGTTATTCATATCTTGGCTTGAGGTCGAGACGAGCTTGTGGAGGATGATGCCCCACACACATTTCCCTCCTCACTTGCATTGCATGCATTTTACATTTGTTTACTGTTTGCTGTTTAAGCTGATGCTTTATCTGTTTCTGTATACCATTGGCATGATCCCCTAGGAATCTCACTTCTTTTGATAAGGAAGTGATGATAGAACTTTAGGTTGAAACCATGCATGATAACTTCTAGGAGTTCCCTGTTTCAAACTTCAACCATAGGATGAATCCTTGGCATGACAACCTTAGGACTTGATAGTCTCCCCTTAGTTGAGCCCGTTCTCTCTTCTCATCTCAAAACAAATTAAAATACAGTAATAAAGGTTAACTGACGCCGTACGTTACGAGCCTTAAGCTATCTGAGAAAGGATTGTTGGAGAGTTTCTTTTCAACAGTCTGGATGTTTAGTATGGCACCCTTTAGGTGACATGTGACGGATTCACTCTCAGGTCATAGTCTCTAGTGCGATATTGGTTGCAAACATCCATAAAAAACAGTTCTTCCGTAAAAGACAAAAAACAAACTTCAAACCTTTTTGCCTCGTGGGACCGTAATTCAAAGGAAGCTTTTCTGAAGAAAAGAGTGTCGTTAACTCCCAGTTCTACCGCAAACGGTAACGCCTAAGTCTCCAAGGGTCGAGCTGCGTACGCCAAACTGCTGGAACTGTTTGTTGACCCTACTCGGAAAAACAGATGAATCTGAACCCCCGTAATCCGTATTATCCCGAACTACGTAAGCTCTGATCTCTCATACCTGTTGAGAGTATGTAGGCACAATACTGATGTATTGGCGAGCCACCTTCCCCATCACCCGTAGTTAGGCGAACTACGTTAACTTTGATTTCTCATTCTCTGATGGGAATACGTAGGCATAAAGCGCGACGCTTTGCCGAGTCATTTTCTTTTCTTTTCAGACCAGCCTTGATAGGTAGATAGATACAAACAACCCGTCATATAAACACAACAAGCGTGGATCCCATCGAGTACGATGGACGTGAGGGGTGCTAATACCTTCCCCTTGCGTAACCGACTCCCGAACCCAGACAAAGGTTGCGATGACCTTGTCTTATACCTTTTCGTCAGGTTTTTCCGATCGTTTCCTTTACCGCTCTGAGGGATAAATAACGAAAGGTGGCGACTCTTCTGTTTTGCCGACACCTTATTTTCGCGGTAGCGACAGCTGGCGACTCTGCTGGGGATCCAACGTCCCTCAGGCGAGTCAATCCTAGCACTTGTATGATTACTTGTTGGGTTGTGTTTATTCATCGTGTTTATTTCCCGCATTTTATTTTCAGTATGATATGATTATCTGTGCTGTTGTAGGAGGGGCATTCTGATGAGTGAGAAGCCAGACCCAGGCTTGAGTGTACCTAGCATTAGTTGTGGAAATTAGTGGGTGCGTGCTTGCTTTGCAGGCACTAGTGTCTCATGAAATCCACGCTCAGACGAGGTTCTCCCGGTTGACTTCTTTTCCGACCCTTTAGGCCTGAGGGGTTGTTGGTTTGGAGGATTGTCGACTCTGGGGACCGATCATTTGGGATTCAGCTAAGTGAGGCCGCTTCAGGAGATGGTGGTGCCACACCTTCTGGGTATCGTATCACCCCTCTTGAAAGTCTGTGACGCTGATGACCGCATAGGGTGCCGAACTTGTGTCAGTTTAGGTCCATACCTGTGAGCAGGGTCGGGTTTGTTGCAGGAAACCTTAACCTTCAGACTACCTGGTCTTCTTGATAGTGAATCAGTTTTGTTGGTATCAGAGGTTCTCATCATCAGACATGTATTTGTTCTTGATAGAGCAGATTTGTGGTCCTGCATCAGAGGTCCTTATTATCAGATATGTATTTGTTCTTGACAGAGCAGATTTATGATCCTGTATCCGGGTTTATTATCAGATATGGATAGTTGTTCTTGACAGAGCAGAGTTATAGTCTGACGTCAGGGCTTTTCATTATCAGATGGATATTTGTTCTTGACAGAACAAATTTATGGTCCGATATCAGGGTTTCTCATCAGAGATCGGGTTGTTCTTGACAGAGCAGTATTGTGGTTTTATTGATACAGAACCTTCATCACTTTAACAGCACAGTCGTCCTGATCTCCTGCTGCATGCTTGCATTTTGCATTGTTTTGCATACTCATTTGCATTTCATTAACGTGTGTCTGTGTTGCAGGTACCGTTTCCCCCGGTTCAGGTTTTCTTGCCTTCTTTTGTGCTATCATGGGTTCTCTGAGGAAGACCGTGGCCTACAAGCTCCCCACTCCCGATGTTGTTCAGCTGACTGGTTTGATTGCGTTGGCAGATGAGTCTGTGAGAGGAGAATTCAGAAAGTCCTATGGGAAACTGCTCGGCTTGGTTCGTAAACCTTATGTGTTTGAGTTGAATGGGTTGCACACCTTGCTGCAGTTCTACGATCCTCCTTTGAGATGCTTTACTTTCTCGGACTTCGTTCTCGCACCTACACTAGAGGAGTATGCTGATTTGTTAGGTGTGCCTATCAAGAGTCAGATGCCCTTTGTTCATATGGATGTTGAGCCTAATCTGGCCAGTCTAGCTCCTTCACTTCATCTGGATGCCTCCGAGTTGGTCTTGTCTAGTTGGAACAGGGTTCCCGGTTTCTCCTTGCAGTTCTTAGTGGGAAAGGCCCAGTAGTGCGCCAAAGACGGATGTTGGATCGTGTTCAACGCCATCCTTGCTTTGTGCATATATGGCATCATTTTGTTCCCCAATATGCCCGACTTTGTATACTTGGACGCCTTTCACATCTTTGCATCAGGGAATCCAGTCCCCACCTTGATAGGAGATGTTTACCATTCAGTCCACTACAAAAACGAGAACAGAAGAGGCAAGAATGTCTCGTGCTGTGTGCCCCTGCTCTATAGATGGCTTGATAGTCACCTACCCAAGAAGGGTCCCTTTGCTTCGTCTGCAGCCACAGCTAAGTGGTCTGAGCATTTGATGAGTCTATCAGCGAAGGATATTGTCTGGTTTGATAGAGATAGGTTGGGTACCGAGATTATCTTCAGATGCAGCGGGTTTCCGAATGTGCCTTTGATAGGCAGGAAGGGTTGTATCAACTACAATCCATCTCTGCTTGTCCGACAGTTTGTGTATGCTTTGAGAGCTCCGCCGAAGGATGAAGAGGTGCAGGAATCTCTGTACCTCACTGGTCTTCTAGAGGGGCATATGTTATCTAAGCTTCAGCACACTTGGAATGGTATCTGTAAGCGGGGAAAGCCGTTGCTAGGGAAAAGTAATAGCCAAGCCTACGCTCCATACGTGACTTGGATCAGAGCCAGAGCAGATATTATAGGGATGTCGTTTCCTCCTGCCAAGCTAGAAAGCTCTCTAGTGATTGAAGAGCCTACCACCGTGCCTATTCAGCAGCATAATCAGGTGTTAGCTGAGAGAGATGAGCTGAAGAAGGAAAATGAAGAATTGGAGAAAGAATTGGCTCAACTAAGAAGCGAGAGAAACGAAGCCGTCCACTCCTTCAAGAAGCAAACAGAGCTGGTGAACCAGTTAGGTGCAGATTTGACTAAGCAGATGGCTGAGCATGAGCATTTGGGTCGGGACTTCAAAGCTGTCAATGACATACTGGCCACTAAGAAGCAGCACTTGGATGAAGCGTACTGGAGAATATCCAAGTTTAATTAGCATTGGAATGCCACCCTAGCCAATGGCAAGGGACGAGAGGATAAGCTGAAGCATCAGATCTCCAAGCTGAAAGCCCAGGTGAAGGCTAGTGAGAAGAGGTTTGATGAAGAAACCGCTCGCAGATATGCCGCTGAAGGCCTGCTCGACAAGGCTCTTGCTAACCTGAAGGAGCGCAAACTGACGTTTGAATCCAAGAAGCGGAAGCTAGAAGATTGTTTCGGCGAAGGAGCATGGGAAAACTCGGCTGAAGGTCTTCAATACACTATTATGCAGAGGGAGTTACTCGTCGAAGGGTTGCTCACTCGACCTGATCATCCAGAAACGAGGGGTTTGTTAGAAGAGTTTCGCGCCCGTGACCGTATTTGACTATATTTGTAACCCTTTTGTTTTGATCATTATTGTATGCTGACCATCACCAGGCTTGTTGGTCGAGGTCATGCTATTGATTCTGCTTGTACTCGGTGACATTGTGTACTGCCTCGATGGGCTTTCTTTATATATATGAGATGTTATTTCCATGACTGGACTCAGACTTCTTATTATCAGCACTGGCACTTAGGCACTAGGATCGGGGGGAAATCTCCCTAATGCACAGACACACGTTTGCATTTGCATGAAGCATTTGCATGACGAGTACTTTGTCGTTTTTCTAACCCTTTGTGTATGCAGGTTGTTCCAGGATTGATCGAAGACCGATCCACTGCTATCCGACCAGAGCGAATCAAGCCAGAGCAATGGAACAAGTGCAGACTGACGTCCAGGAACTCCGAGAAAGGATGGACCGCTTCATGGAGCTCATGCAAGTGGTTGCCAACGGCCAAGACCAGCTCAGAACCTTGGTCCAGCCACTGATCTCCAGGGTTGACAGCAACGGTGTACTTCATGGTGGGAGCATTCCAATCCCTCCACCTGTTGAAACTCCTCAGAATGGCATCCCCGTGACCGGGGGGAATGGAAGTGGTAACGACAATGTGATCACTAACATCGGGCTCAATGGTAATACGACTGGCGTCGGCAATGGAAACTTTGAAGCTAATGGCAATGTTGGACTGGGCAACGGCAACACAGGTGCTGGAAATCTGTATGGGCCTCAGCCATGGTTAGAATACCGTCAAGAAGATTTGTTCTCATAGAGGAGTGCTGAAGGAGAACTGAATGCTGAAGCACGTCTGAGGTTTAAGGCACTCGAGGACAAAATCAGGAATTTCGAGAACCTGAACACTATGGGTGTCGACATGTCTAAATTGGGATTGATTTCTGATTTCAAGGTGCCTCCTAAATTCAAGGTACCCGACTTTGAGAAGTACAAGGGCACCACTTGCCCTCGTGTCCACTTAAGGTCATACTACCGAAAGATGTCCGCTCACTCTGAAGACGAGAAGTTGCTGATGCACTTCTTTCAGGACAGTTTATCCGGTCCATCCCTAGAATGGTACATGAGTCTGGAACCCACCAGCGTGCGCACGTGGAAGGAACTTGCTGAGGCCTTCGTGCACCATTATCAGTATAACAGTGACTTGGCTCCGAACTGGGTTCAACTGCAAAACTTGTCGCAGAGGAACAACGAAGGGTTCAAAGAATACGCCCAGAGGTGGCGTGAATTAGCAGCTAGAGTTCAGCCGTCGATGGTTGAACGAGAGCTCGTTGAGATGTTTGTAGCCACTCTTCCGGGGGTCTATTACGAGAAACTAGTCAGTGGTATGTCTGGAAGCTTCTCAGATCTCATTATCACGGGCGAGCACGTGGAAAATGGGATCAAATTGGGGAAAATTCAAGGTGTTGATCTAGCCTCAGCTGGAGGAGGAAAGAAACCATATGGTAACAAAAGGCGTGAAGGAGAGACGAGCGCTGTGTCTAACGCTCAAAGGAAAGGTAAAGGCCAGTACCAGCAGGTGGCTAGCATAACCATCCCTGCTGTCCAACAACCTCAGCCACAGCAGCAACCGCAGCAGCAGCAGCTGAATCAGCAGGGATACAGAAAGTATCAGAGCAGGGCACCTCTATCGAGTCGTCACCTCGAGACACCACCCATGTCTTATGCTCAGCTGTTACAAACTCTGCTTCAGTTACAACTAGTCCAGAAGAGAACCCTGGCTCCCTTGACAGGGGCACCTCCTCCAGGTTATGATGCAAACGCAACTTGTGAGTTTCACTCTGGGGCACCAGGCCACACGATAGAAAACTGCAAAGCCTTCAAGCACAAGGTGCAAGATATGGTGGATGCTAAGATCATCAACTTCTCAGATAATGTGCCAAATGTCACAAAGAACCCTATGCCGAATCATAGGGGAGGTGGGGTGAATGCCATTATTGAAGACGAGAACTTAGATTTGTTGACTGATGTCAAGGATCTGAAGACACCGCTTAGCTTCGTTAAAGCTAAGCTGATAAAGAAAGGCTTCTTTCCGGGCTGTGGAGAATTGTGTATGGGCTGTGCGACTCGTCCAGATGGATGTGAACAGTTGATAGTGGGGATTCAGAGTCTGATGACCGAAGGAATCTTACAGTTTAGCCGAAGGGCCGAATGTGGATCTGGAGAGGTAATGCTGAGGCAGGATGATGAGATTGCCACCATCACCATCCCTCGCCGGACGATCACTATTTCTGCACCCAGACCGCCCACGATTACCATCACAAAGGCTGGCCGATACCTTTTGAAAGCACCAACGCTGTCCCATGGCACTATGGGGCAGACATCTACTATAACGGACAGAAGTTGGAGTTGGAACCATCTGGGCAGTCTGTGGATAACCTAGTGGGAACGGGCGGAATCACGCGCAGCGGAAGAGTATTTGCTCCACCTGAGATTGTAGTTAAGAAAACCGATAAGGGAAAGAGTAAAGTCGTTGAGGAAACCCCTCGCGGGGTAGAGAAGGACTTACTTGTAAAGGACGCTGAAGAGTTCATGAGGTTGATCAAGAAGAGTGACTACAAGATCATTGACCATCTCCATCAAACGCCCTCGAAAATTTCCATCCTGAATTTGTTGCTGTGTTCGGAGTCACGTCGCAACGCGCTGTTAAAGGTCTTGAATGCCACATATGTACCGCAGGAAATCTCGGTCAACCAGTTGGAAGGGGTCGTAGCCCACGTGAATGCTGGAAACGGATTAGGGTTCACGGACCTGGAGCTGACGACGAAGGGAAGAAACCACAACAGCGCCCTGCACATCTCGATAGAGTGTAGGGGAACGATCATGTCTCACGTGTTGGTGGACACTGGGTCGTCGCTCAATGTTCTTCCGAAGAAGGCATTGATGAAGTTAGATACTCGAGGATTGATTTGCACGCCCAATGACCTGGTTGTGAAGGCTTTCGACGGAACCAAGCGCCATGTCTTTGGAGAAGTAACTCTGCCAATCCAAGTTGGGCCGGAAACTTTCGACGCAGTCTTCTACATCATGGACATCATGCCTGCCTACAGCTGTCTCCTAAGCCGACCATGGATCCATTCTGCTGGTGCCGTGATCTCCATGTTGCACCAGAAGCTCAAGTATGCCGTCGGAGGCAGCATCGTAACTGTTTGTGGCGAGGAAGACATAATGGTAAGCCATTTGTCATCTTTCAAGTATGTAGAGATGGATGGAGAAATCCACGAAACCCTATGTCAGGCGTTCGAAGCTGTTAAGGTCAAGGAAATAGCTCCAGTAATGACTGAAAAACCAGAGATGACTCTCTCTTCCTTCAAGGAGGCCCGGGCCGTTGTTCAAGCCGGATCTACCCCAGGCTGAGGGCGCGTTCTGGAAATACCTAACAAACAGGACAAGTTTGGGTTAGGATACTCTCCGACGGCTGAAGCTTCCTCTTCTCACAGTGCGTCGCGAGGTAAAGGGCCGATCCAGTTTACCAGTGGCGGGGTGATATTTGAAAGTGTCAACGCAGTGTCTGAAGACGGCAAAGACAACGACTGCGACCTGGACTCTTGGATTCAGCCAAGCAAACCAGACCAGAGCCTCACCAATTGGTCCATCAGGGATATCATCCAAGTGACAGGAAAAGAGTAATGATTTACTTTCTCCAATTATTGTACAACCCTATGCCCTACCCGGGGCATAGTGGTTTTATTGTCAGGGCCTTGTCTGGTTATGTACATGCATTTTATCAATAAATCAAAAGGCGTTTTCTTTGCATTCAAATGTTGTGATCTCTGTTATTCTTGTTTTATATTTGTTTTGAAAAACAATAAAATGGCAATGGGGTTTGTGCTAACCTGCATATCCTTGTTTTAAGCTTAACCTTTGTTATTGCAGGATCCACATAACAGATGACATCGACTCTGGACCTTCTACGACTCACTTCGACTTCGATTGCCCGATCTATCAAGCCGAAGAAGAGATTGATGAAGACGAAGACCTTCCCGAAGAGTTGGCCCGCTTGTTGAAACAAGAGGAGAGAGTTATTCTGCCTCACGAGGAAGAGATTGAGATTGTGAATTTGGGTTCTGAGGAACTTGTTAGGAACGTCAGGATAGGGGTTGCATTGCAGAGTGATGTCAAGCAGAGATTGGTCGAGATGCTTTGAGAATATAGTGACATTTTTGCTTGGTCATACGAGGATATGCCCGGACTTGATACTGACATCGTGGTCCATCACTTGCCACTGCGAGAAGATTGTCCTCCCGTTAAGCAGAAGCTTAGAAGGACACGACCAGATATGGCCGTTAAGATCAAAGAAGAAGTGCAAAAGCAGCTTGATGCTAGCTTCTTAGCGGTCACTACTTACCCTCCGTGGCTCGCCAACATAGTGCCTGTACCGAAGAAGGACGGTAAGGTGCGAATGTGCGTCGATTATTGGGATTTGAATAGGGCGAGCACTAAAGATGATTTCCCGCTCCCTCATATTGATGTGTTGGTCGACAATACAGCTCAGTTCTCCTTATTTTCGTTCATGGATGGCTTCTCCGGCTACAATCAGATCAAGATGGCGTCGGAGGACATGGAGAAAACTATGTTTATTACACCTTGGGGAACATTTTGCTATAAGGTAATGCCTTTCGGTCTGAAGAACGCAGGGGCCACCTACCAACGAGCAATGGTTACTTTGTTTCATGATATGATTCATCATAAGATTGAAGTCTATGTTGATGACATGATTGCGAAGTCCCAAACAGAGGGGGGACATCTGGTCAATTTGCTGAAGCTTTTTGAGAGGCTTAGGAAATTCAGGTTGAGGCTGAATCCTAACAAGTGTACTTTCGGAGTACGGTCTGAAAAACTATTGGGGTTTATCGTGAGCGAAAGAGGCATCGAGGTTGATCCTGCAAAGATAAAAGCAATACAAGAGATGCCAGCGCCAAAAATCGAAAAAGAAGTTCGTGGTTTCCTGGGTAGAATAAACTACATTGCAAGGTTTATTTCTCAGCTCACGGCCACGTGTGAACCGATGTTCAAACTACTGAAAAAAGATCAGGCGATTATTTGGAACGAGGATTGCCAGAAGGCATTTGATAAGATAAAGCAGTATCTGCAGGAACCTCCGATCTTGATACCCCCAGTGGCCGGAAGACCCCTAATCATGTACTTGACATTTCTTGAGAATAGTATGGGGTGTGTTCTTGGTCAGCACGACGAGACAGGCAGAAAGGAGCATGCCATTTACTATTTGAGTAAGAAGTTCACAGATTGTGAATCTCGTTACTCAATGCTGGAGAAAACGTGTTGTGCACTAGCCTGGGGTGCCAAACGTTTACGACAGTACATGCTCAATCACACAACCATGCTAATTTCGAAGATGGATCCGATCAAGTACGTCTTCGAGAAGCAAGCGCTTTCGGGCAGGATTGCCAGATGGCAAATGGTTTTGACGGAATATGATATTCAGTATGTTTCCCAGAAGGCCATCAAGGGAAGCGTATTGTCTGAATACCTTGCTGAACAGCCAATCGAAGATTATCAGCGGATGAAATTTGAATTCCCTGATGAGGATATCATGTTTCTTAAGGTAAAGGATTGTGATGAACTGTTGCCCGACGAGGGGCCAGATAGGAAATCCCAATGGAAATTGATATTTGACGGGGCGGTTAACTCTTATGGAAGTGGCATTGGGGCGATCATCACGACTCCCCATGGATCCCACATCCCATTCACTGCGAGACTGACGTTTCCGGTCACCAATAACGAAGCGGAGTACGAAGCATGCATCATGGGTCTAGAAGAAACAATTGATTTGAGAATCAAGAACCTAGATGTATATGGTGACTCGGCGCTTGTGATCAACCAGATTAAAGGGGAGTGGGAGACTCGTCAATCGAATTTGGTGCCGTACATGAACTATGCCAGAAGGCTGCTCCCATTCTTTGATCGAGTGGAACTCCATCATGTACCCATAGCTGAAAATCAGATGGCTGATGCCCTAGTCACGTTGGCTTCGATGTACAAAGTCAGTTTTTGGAATGAAGCTCCGAGAATTGTCATTTCTCGTCTGGATAGACCTGCATTCGTTTTTGCGATCGAGGAAGCCTCCGACGGCAAGCCATGGTTCCAAGATATCCAGACCTTCCTTATGACTAAGGAGTATCCTGCGGGAGCGTCAACCCAGGATAAGAAGACTCTGAGGAGGCTGTCTGGGAATTTCTATCTCAATCCTGATGGGGTTCTGTATAAAAGAAACCATGATCTCGTACTACTCAGATGTGTAGATGAGAAAGAAGCGAGTATGCTCATGGAAGAAGTCCATGAAGGCACATTTGGTACGCACGCCGGCGGACATGCTATGACGAGAAAGATCCTGAGAGCAGGATATTACTGGCTGACGATGGAATCAGATTGCTTTAGATTCGCGAAGATATGTCATAAATGCCAGATTTATGCTGATAAGATTCACGTGCCGCCATGCCCGTTGAATGTCATGTCCTCCCCGTGGCTGTTCTCCATGTGGGGCATCGACATGATAGGCAAGATCGAGCCCACTGCATCTAACGGTCATCGCTTCATTCTAGTAGCTATCGACTACTTCACCAAGTGGGTGGAGGCAGCCTCATATGCTAATGTGACCAAGCAGGTGGTGGCTAAATTCATAAAGAGGGACATCATCTGTCGTTACGGAATTCCCGAGCGGATCATTACTGACAATGGTTTGAATCTGAATAACAAGATGATGAAAGAGCTGTGCCAGATTTTCAAGATTGAACACCACAACTCATCTCCTTACCGGCCGAAGATGAATAGCACCGTTGAAGCGGCCAATAAAAACATTAAGAAGATTATACAAAAGATGGTTGTGACCTATAAGGACTGGCATGAGATGTTGCCATTCGCATTTCATGGTTATCGTACGACGGTACGTACATCAACCGGGGCAACTCCTTTCTCACTAGTGTACGGTATAGAAGCTGTCCTACCGCTAGAAGTGGAAATTCCTTCTTTACGAGTTTTGGTTGATGTGAAACTCGATGAGGCAGAATGGATTAAGAACCGACTAAACCAACTCAGCCTGATGGACGAGAAGAGGTTAGCATCGATTGCATATGGTCGTCTGTACCAAAGCCGAATGAAGAAAGCTTATGATAAAAAGGTGCGTCCTAGAAGCTTTCAGACGGATGATCTCGTCCTGAAGAAGATTCTTTCTCCACACTCTGATCACCGGGGCAAGTGGACTCCCAATTACGAAGGTCCGTGCATCGTCAGCAAGGTCTTTTCGGGAGGAGCCTTGTTGTTATCCACGATGGATGGTGAAGATTTTGCATCCCCGGTGAACGCGGATGCAGTTAAAAAATACTTTGCTTAAAAAATGACCCGCTGGAAAGAAAAAGAATATCTAGGCAAAAATGGGGCATCCCGGCGAACCATAAAAAAGGGAAAAGGTTCGGGAAAAAATTAAGGATATAAAAGAAAAGAATGTACACCCGCAAAGTCGAAAACCTGGAAGGGCGACTTTGGCAAAAAAGGGCATCCCGGTGAATCGAAAACCCGAAAGGGCGATTCAGGCAAAAGTTAGGGATTTGAAAAAAGCAAATGACCGCGTTCCGCGTGTGGACTGTATTTGTTTAGTGGTTTGGAAGACCTGAGGGCCGTTTATCTGAATCAATCTCTGCTGAGGCTGAAGCGTCGGAGAAGTATCGAAGTCGAGTGGGTCATAGAGGGATCAACTCATGGTGTTCGTCTACGCCTCATTGCTGACATGTGCGTATATACTGATGTATATTTATGTTTTTATATTTGCGCAACTTCCTCATTCCAGGAGCTTGCATCTGTTGTAAAACATTTTGGCCCATTCATGGGTTCATATCAATGAAATGTATACTGTTCAACAATTCTATTTGCTTGTTTAGCATTTATCCGTTTTGTTTGCGAAAGAGAATGCCGATGTTTTTGATAAAATGCGCATACATAAACTTACTAGCCTAAGCCACTGATTGTTGAAGCAATGAATTACTTGAACATTGTCACAACATGATAACCTTGATAGGTCCCTTTGAGAAGGGTATCTTGTCTGTTTGTTTGTGTTGTTGCAGGTAGCATATCCCAGGCAGTACGCCGTATGCGTCCTTAAGCAGGATGATTCCTTCTTCTCCAGCAAGTGTAGCAGCATCTCCCCGGAGTCTGAATACGGGACCAGAAACATTAATATGTATCCCCAAGCAGAGAAGATTCTCCCCTAACCAGATGCATCCTGAGGAAGGATCGCCATCTCCCTAGCTGAGTCATATGCTGAAGTATGCAACACTCGATAGCGCAGACTGAAGTCTCCAGCAGAATTGAAATTCCCCACAGAGTCGTATGCTCCCCGGCAAGCAGGATGATTCCTTCTTCCCCAGCCGAGTTTGCGGTTCCCCAAGAGAGTCGAGTTCTTGGAAAGCGTTTGGGCCATGATTGGTTTTCCCCAGTAGAGTAGTGAATAGCTGATGCTGTATTTCCCCATCGGAGCCGTTATCTCCAGGAGAGTTTTGCTGCGAATGCCA
Organism: Lathyrus sativus; assembly: GCA_963859935.3. Classification (NCBI taxonomy): domain Eukaryota; kingdom Viridiplantae; phylum Streptophyta; class Magnoliopsida; order Fabales; family Fabaceae; genus Lathyrus; species Lathyrus sativus. The sequence goes on along the minus strand of OZ012736.1, from coordinate 457,337,401 downwards.
TGCAGTTTATTTCTGCGATTGATATCGTTTCCTCAGCAGTTTGTGGTTTGAATGCCCGGTTGAGCGAGTCCAGGTTCTCGTAGAACTTTGTTCCCCTGCAGCAGTCGACTGAAGTTCGTTTCCCCAGGCAGAATCCAATTGAGATTTGTGTGACTTCTTCTCCTCGGCAGGATGATTCCTTCCTCCACCAGAGTGGTTCTTTCTCCTTGACAGGAGGATCTTCACTTCAGCATTTATTTTGCTGATGGGGTCACCGCATTTTTCACGATTGCATAGCATTTACCCAAAATGCATAGCATTTCCACCGTGTGGAGCATTGCGCCATTGTCAAAGCGTATGCATATGAAACGTGAGCTAGGTTGTTACCGTTCTTGTTTTGCAGGTGTTCCCCGACAGGGTGTTTGCTCAGGATGATTCCTGAAGTCTCAGAAGAGTTGTTTGGTTCAAGATGATTCTTGAATTCCCCAGCAAAGTCGCTTGCTCAAGGTGATTCCCGAACTCTCCAGCAGAGCGTTTGCTCAGGATGATTCTTAAAATCCCCAGTGAAGTCGCCAGAGTGGGTTGCTCAAGTTAATGCTTAGAGTCCCCGGCAGAGCGTTTGCTCAGGATGATTCCTGAAATCTCCAGCAGAGTTATTGGTTCAGGATGATTCTTGAAGTCCCCGACGGAATTATTTGTCCAAGATGATTCTTGAAGTCCTCAGCAGAGTTGATTCACCCAGAATGATTTCTGGATGCCCGAAGCAGAGTTACTTGATAGTTCTCCAGAACCTTCTGCTGCAATGTTGCAGAATGCCTGATGGCAATATCAGCTATGTATCGCCGGTTGCTGAATGACCCATGATCCCTTGATAACTTCATGAAGAAGATGTAGTGAAATCAGAGGATCATCCTGACGGAGATTTGAGATTAGACCTTTCACCAAGTACCGTGTGACCAATTCCCCAGCAGAGTTGTCGTGCAACTGTCATGCTCAATTTCGAAGATGTTCCTACCAACCAGAGTATCGTTTACCTGTACGGTTGGAAGATCGCCAGTTACTGCGTAACCAGTGATCCCTTGATGATTTGAGGGTGCAATGATATCAAATAAATCAGAGAATCATCCTGACGGAGATTCAGATTAGTATTCTCCAGCTAATTGCCGTGCAACTATTATTTCAGTTTCCGAAGATTTGTCCCCATCAGAGTACCGTGTACTTGCACAGTTGGCAAATTTTCGGGTTTGTTGGTATTCAGCCGTCTTTTACCTTGATTGTTTGAGAGCCGTTCGCTTCTCACCCAGTCAGGTCCAAGCCGTTTGAATAGGGGCAGCTGTTGCACCCCAAAATTTGCCCAACATTTCTTTACCTAGCTTATGTTTCATTTCATTCACATTAGCATTATCATTTGCATTTCATTAACATGTATGCAGGAGATCAAGAGGCATGATTACCAATCAAGGGCTACACAAGACTGTGAGGCTAGCTAAGAATGTTATTCAGATGTTCAAAGGTTGATATCCTTGTCAGAGAAGTAGAAAGATCCTCAGAGAGAGTGGTTGAAGCCAAGGGTGTAGGTATCCTAACTTGAGAGTTCTAGGGAAGACCATCAGATGATTCTAAGGCCATGAAGATGGACTTGAGGTCTTGAGAGAGCTCATGAGAAGGTCTGAAGATCACTTTGAAGCCTAGACAGGTCATTATGCAAGATTAAGAAGACTCAGCCATGAGTGGTGCAACTAGGGTTTGACTGGGTCAACCCTAAGTCAACTGATGATTTAAAGAGGGTTGAGACCTAATTCAAGAGCCATGTGATCATGGATTGATACATTGAGATGTTATAAGGATTATTCCAAGGTTAACTCATCATGATTGAAGAGTTTGAGAAGTTTCAGGCTAGGGTTTCTAAGGCTTGACAGTGTAAAATCCCCTAGTTTGACCCATATCTTCAAGGCAATGTAGCTCAAGATGTGATTGTTACCTCATTTTCCCCCCAACATGATTGTTGTAGATCATGATCTTAGATTTAATTTTAGTGATAGAAGTCTTTGATAGGATGTGTAGAACTCAAGTTATGACTTTGGCAAGTTACAGGTCATCTGAGGTATGTGAATTTGGAGCTTGAAAGTTACCCAACTTGCAAGAACCTTTTGCCCTAGGAGGATGATTCCTATGAACTTTTGTTCAACATGAATGTTGTTCCTTATTCTCTTAGATTTCTAGAGAGTACTAGAAGTCCTTGATAGGATTTGTATAACTCAACTTATGGCTTTGACAAGTCAAGGGTATTTTGGACATTTGGTGATTATAGGTCATTTGTGATCATAGGCCATTTTCACCAACTTAGAGGCCTCAAATGAAATTTTGTTCAACTAGAAAGTTGCTCAAAATGGGGTTTTAACCTTGACCATGCATCAAGGAGGCATTGAAATGGCTCAAGAAGAGAGTTGGTCCAAGAAATTTTGAAAAAGAAAGAATTAAAAGGATTTAATGGCCAAAAATTCAAATAATTCATTTTGTGACCAAATGAAACCAAATAATAGGTCAAAATGATTGGAAAAATGATTTTAGAAACAATGGAAATGTTGGAATTTTGATTTGAGGTCATTTGCATACCATTCCATTTCATTTCTTCATGATGAAGCAACATAATCAAACTCCCACCTTTGGCTTGCAAACAAGGAAAATAACACATCAAACTCATTCAATATCTCAGGAGAAGTTGATTGCAAGCATAGCCATGCCCAAAGGGAGTCAGAATAGTGATTGCCATGGATGAGATTTTGAAGAGATTTTGAAAATCCAAAATCTCATTTGGATGATTCCAGAAATTTCTAGACAATCCCAATCACTTCTATATAAGTCATTGAGTGAATTCAGTTCATTTTTTTGGAAGGAATTGAAGCTGGTTGCAGAAAGAGCTATTGAATTTTTGGAGGTGCAAGTGAGAATCGGGTTTTGAGTTCAAGGAAGAATCAAGCCAAATCAAGGTGTGCAAAGGCTTTAGGAGTGAATTTGGAGTGTGTCTGCATCATCTTGGAAGTTGAAGTGATCAAAAACCATCTCTGTTACCTCTCTGAACTCATTTTGGTATACTTTGAATTTATGCTCAAACTATAGGGAGATGCTTAGAAATTCATATGTGGTTAGGTTCCCCTATTGATGTAGTTGGATTTAGGATCAGAAATTGGTGAATTAGAGACAAAATGAGGTGATGATCAATTTTTGTTAGGGCTGAAATCTAGTGATTCTTGGACTATTAATCAAGATTAGATGGTGCAAAGTGATCACCATGAGATGGGGATTAAATTGAGACCTTTAATTTGAAGAATGGTGAGATTCAAGATTTGGATGAATTCTGAAAATGTTATCGTGTTTGAGTTAGAAAAGGATTTAGATGATTTGGAGTTGAGATTCTTGATCAGCATTGAATTCTAGAGAGAATGATGTATTGTTTTGTGAATTTGGTTGACCTGAGAAGAACCCCTCACTGGAGAAGACGGTGGCGCCACTGTTCAGGCCACCGTCTGGTTATCTCCCTCCAACTGATTCAAAATGGGGACGATGCACTGCAACCCTTAGATTAGGGTTTGACCTTGGACTCAGGCGAGCAATGGAAGGCCACGATTGCATCTCAGCTCTGAAGAGAGTTTTCCAAATGAAACACACCGTTTCATTTAATTGGTGTTTTGGGCTGAAGACCCAGATTGTTATCCACACCCCCTTTCTGGCCCAACCCAAGACTTAAACTGTTAATAGTTGCTATTTGACACGCATGTTTACCAATTTCTTTTTATTTTCTTTTATTTTATGCATTTCATATGACTTAGAAATTAATTCATAAAAAATGGGAAATTAACTCAATTAATTCCAAACTTTTTTCCCCTGATTCATGATTGAATCTAGAATTTTTGTAGATTAAAAATATTAGGAATTCATGCATTTGTGATTTTATTTGAATTTTTTGAATATTAATTGATATTAAAATGGCCATGGTTGACATCTTGTCTTGCTGAATTTTGTTTGAGCATTTGGTGATGATTCTTGCCTTGATTTTTTGTGTGTAGCCAGCATAGACAAGCATGCCCCCTTAGATTTTTCTCACATTTTTGTGATGAGATTAGGTGGTAGTTTTAAGTTGAAACTTTAGGTGCTCTAGTTTTAGGGTTTATGCTTAGTACCTTGTGCTTTAGGTTTTATTTCTAGAACTTTGTGGATGATTCAACCCCTGGATTTTATATGGTAGATTCATGATTGAATTAGGTTCCCATAGTTATTTTTGTAGGATTTTACAATTGGTTTTAGTATTTTAGTTAGGATTAACTTTAGTACTAAGTTTTAGGTGATCCTAACTTGCTAATTCAACTAGATTGATTCCTTTAGTTCCCTTAGATTAGGGTTTTGCCTCTATTGCTCTTGGATGATGTTGAAGACAAGCTTGGGTTGCTGAGGAATGCTTGAAGAAGCTTGGATGTGAAGATTTCCCTTCTTTTGGTGTAGTGTTAGTTTAGGTGTTAAGATTAGGGTTTGTAGGTAGAGCTTCTAGATAGATTCTCTTCTTTCATAAACATGGAAGGTGTTGATCACTTCCATTACTCCCTATGATGTAAGGTCCCCTTGTGAAGGCCTCATCCCTCCTTTGGTAGGATGTGTGGCTCTTCACAAGTTGGTAGAACCTTTGAGGGTTCCTTTCTTTGATGATGGAGTGCTTAGTGGTGACCTTTGGTTTTCACTCTACTGTCCATTATCCAAACCTTGCTCTTGTTAGGTGAATCTTTCTCCCTTGCTATAGGATGGAGTTCCTTGTTAGAAGATTGAAGATGCTAGAAGTTGCTACTTCTCTGTGTTTGAAGATGGCCATTGAAGCTGAAGCTTGAAGATCAGGAAGAACAGGTTGATACTTGTGAAGAGGATCAAATTGAGAGCTGAAGCTTGAAGAAGATGAAAAACAAGTTGATACTTGTGTTTGATGCATTGAGAGCCTGAAGGAACAAGTTGATACTTGCTATTGGGATTGGAGCCTGAAGGTGGAGTATACTTTGGAGCTGAAGCTTTAAGAAGGGTAAGAACAAGTTGATACTTGTGTGTGTGAGGTATTAGAAGCTTAGAGAAGCAAGTTGATACTTGCTATTGAAGAGATATTGAAATACTTGAAGAGTAGTTGCAGACTGTGGACTGAATTGCTGTCAGAGAGTTGCTTTGCTGTAAAGCTGTGGAAGCTATTGATGTGCTTTCTTTTCTTGTCTGTTTGCTTGTTGTGCAACTATATTGATGTGACTTGTTTGATTTGCTTGATGCATTAGAATAAGTTCATGTTTAGATTGATTTAAGCTAGGAGCATGATTGCATTAGAGGTTGAGTTGCTCCCTCTGCTTGTATTTTTACTGTATGGCTTTGCTTGCGGGTATTCGGTAGAGCCCAGCTCCCTTGCCTATGTGGTTTGTGATTTTGCTTGATGGCATTTTACTTTATTTCAATTCTATGATTACAATTATTCATATCTTGGCTTGAGGTCGAGACGAGCTTATGGGGGCTGATGCCCCACACACATTTCCTCCCTCACTTGCATTGCATGCATTTTACAGTCGTTTACTGTTTGCTGTTTAAGCTGATGCTTTATCTGTTTCTGTATACCACTGGCATGATCCCCTAGGAATCTCACTTCTTTTGATAAGGAAGTGATGATAGAACTTTAGGTTGAAACCATGCATGATAACTTCTAGGAGTTCCCTGTTTCAAACTTCAACCATAGGATGAATCCTTGGCATGACAACCTTAGGACTTGATAGTCTCCCCTTAGTTGTGCCTGTTCTCTCTTCTCATCTCAAAACAAATTAAAATACAGTAATAAAGGTTAACTGACGCTGTACGTTACGATGAAGTGTGGTGAGAATGTGGTTTATATATATATATATATGTGTATATATATATATATATATATGTATATATATATATATATATATATATATATATGTATATATATATATATATATATATATATATATATATATGTATATATATATATATATATATATATATATATATATATATATATATATATATATATATATATATATATATATATATATATATATATATATATATATATATATATATATATATATATATATATATATATATATATATATATATATATATATATATATATATATATATATATATATATATATATATATACACACATTCACATGATACACATAAACCACATTCTCACCACACTTCATCATATACATCAAAATGCATACACACACATATCTAAAGGGTGTCATATCTAAAGGGTGTCTAGGTAGAAGTTGCACAAGGTAGGGATTAGGCGAGAAGTTGTAAACTAACGAGTTTAGGTTTAAACTAATACTATTATAGTGAATTTCCTTCCTGACTTGGTAGCCCCCAGACGTAGGTGAGTTACACCGAACTGGGTTAACAATTCTGATGTTAATTTTACTTTTCTGTCATTTAATTTTCTACATATTTTACTTATGTGATCAAGTTGTTGTTGATCTTGGTGTTATGACATCAGTTTCAACATCTGATATCTACATGCCAGAATTTCACTATTGTTCAAAGCACATATCCAAATTTAATCTATAACATGTGTGATCCATCATATTTTTATAATAGAGCTATATTGGCTCCAAATAATGCAATTTTGAATGCCATAAATGACTACATATTGGATCTAATTCCTAGAGAAGAAAAAACTTATTTCAGTTTGTCATACCCCAAATTTGTCCTACCTTTGTACAACCTCCATTTCATATATTTACCCATTTTCTTTATTTCAAAAAATCCAAAAAAATATGTGACTTCTGTCGTAAAGTTTTGAAGTGAATCAAATCAGGTTATCAGGTCAAGTGTTTTTACGAATAAGAATCACCGAGGACTGGATCAAGTTCAATTATAGTTGTGTGCCACATTTTGGAAGTGTATGATGCAAGTCAAGTTTCTCTAAATTTGAGAATTGGTTTTTGGTCATTAGTCTTTCCCCAGATTCATTCAAGTTTCATCCATCTCAAGTGAGAAGTTAAGTAGAGTGAACTTTGGTTTTTTCTTGAATTCGTGTGGGAATTTCATTGTCAAATTAATTGTGAATTTAAAGATGTTATTTCAACCAATGTATAAGTGCAAGTTTTACAAAGGCCCACATGAAAATTCTACAAGTAAATGAGGTCCATTACCATTTTGTTTAAAGCATTGTTATTTACATATTACCAAGGCCCATGACACGATGAGAGTCAAAATTACACTATAAAGTTCAGAATCTCAAGAGGCCCATTCAAAATCATTGTTGGAAAGTTTGAAAATGCCATAAACTTATTACAAAAAATAGAGAAAGAAGAGGGCCACTTGGTTGAAATCGCCAGTTGCTCCCCACAGCATGATTCACATATACACACATTCTTAATAATAGAAAATCAAAGACTGAGCAGAAGAGGGAAATATGAGTGAGCCTATCAAAATATATCAAATCACCGATTTGCATTTCTCTTTCCAGGCCCACGTAACCTTCATGTCCCAACTCATACCACCACAAAATTGGTACCTGCACCATAATAATGAAAACGCAGCAGCAATTGGCAACAACAAAATACATCCAACAATACGCCCAAAACCGCATTCTGTACAAGAAGAAAATTTAAAAAAAGAATAAAAAACAACATTTAAGAAATTGCCAACTCACGAATCGCCGTACCATACGCAGCACACAAACAAAACCAGCCACAATATGCACCCAACGACATTTTACCTGCAAATGAAAAGCAAAATTTCAGTTGTACCATTGACACAAAACGCCAAAATGCAGCGTACAATAATAACCACCTCGACCAACTTTGAGCAAAGACAACTTTGAGCAAAGACAGCAGCAAAAGCACCACATACCTGCAGCAAATCGTACGATATGTACAAATTTCACAATGTTAACAAAATGTTAGCAGAATACACAACCTGTAGCGAGACGCATCGCACAAATGGTTCCACAAACAAAGGGGATCTTTTCATCTATTCTTCAGGTTTTCAATGTAACCTTAACAACAACACAACCTTGCCCCCTTCTTCATTCGACCCTGAAACCTCACTCCAACCTCCTTCCATTAAATATAACCTTCAACCCTCCTCTCTTATAAGAAAAAACACTCTAAACTCCAAACCAGAACGATACCACCACAAAACTGAAACAACAACAAACCCCAAACAAAATCCTCGGTGAAATACCTAGCCAATACTCCAAATACTCGTCCTCTCTGTTCTTCAACATAAACCAAACCCTTCTTCTTTCTTCAACCTGACCGTATCCTAGTCCTTTCCTCCACCTTCGAATACCCCCACCTTTCAATCTTGTGCAACCATTTTCCATTCTCAAACTTCTTCAAATCAACTCTTCAACAGCAAAAAATCCCTTCAACCAAAACCAAAATCCCACCTTCAATTTCTTTATAACCCAGACTTCAAAAGCTCTCCATTTTTCTTCAACAACAACGATACAAAACATGTAAACTCCAATCTCCTTCAAAGATAAAACCCTCTTCAACCTTTAAACCCACAAATAATCCTCTTCACCCGTTTCAACCCATATCCATAAAACCTCAACCTATTCCGCAAATCATCAAAATCAATACCAAGCTCATACATTTTCGAAACCCAAAACCAATAGGACAAAGATCCAGAAGAGTAGAAGATGAGATGAAAACTAACCCGTATAAATTTCTTGAGACGGAACGGGAAGCTTCAAGCGGGCGAATCGAAGGTTGAGCGTGTTCTTCATTGTTGTTGTTCTCGATTTGTGAAACATGTTGAAGAAAGATGTTTTTCTAAATGTGATATTCATAGTTGATTTAATGTTCTTTGTGTTTTTTTTCCAAAAAAAGAATAACCTGAGGGAGATGTATCGTGGGTTTACCTTCAATTATTATTTTCTTCAAAGATGTTAATATAAACCGATGGGTGGGCATTTGTTTTGGTACACGGCTGGCTGGGTTCATGGGCTTTTGGGCCCATGTTCGTTTTCGGAAGCTGGATTTACGTGCCTGCGGTTGTCCATTGTACACACTTTTATTTACCAAACACCCGTCTCAATTGGTTTCTGCACCTCCCTCATTATCAATTAGTTTTTTTATTATTATTTTATTTTTTTATTTCTTTCTCAACTTCATTTTTTATTTCGGTCGATGACGATACCCCAAGGTTGTTTTTCTGTCAAATTATTGATGAAAAATAGAAAACCTGAGACCAACTTCTTTTTAACTTTTCATTTTCGATTTTTATTCATTTTATTTCACTTTATCTCATTTTTGGTCTATGACGAGACTTCCGTAATTCATTACCAGTCAAATTATTGATGAATAATGTTGGATCCGAGACCACCTCTTTTCTCTTCTCATTTCCTCTTTATTTCCATTTTTATTCATTTATCCGATCGATGATGTCTTCCGATTCGTAAGCGTCGTATATCGAAGTCGATAACCTTCTCGATTTCAAATCTATGGAGAATGACCATTTGGGTCATTTTCCCTACTTTGGGATCGTGATAGGCTACCTTCGATTAATCAACATTTTGTTTGCGATTAAGACGAGATCCCACTTTTTGTCCATGCGACACGATTAAATTGGTGAATGATTCTCAATATCATTTCTCCATCTTGTTTTTTAGCGCGGAAATCAACTCACGCGACCTCCTATAGACCGACTTTCATTATAAGTCGAGCTGCGATAGTTTAGCTTTACATTTGTCCCAATTTAATTCCTAACCTAAACTAACCACTAACTTTAATTTCCGTCAAATATTATTGTGGATATTATTGACATATTATCTTGCCATATTCATATTGTCATACTCATTATTTATTCTTATTCACCCATATCCGAAAACATCAATAAACTATCAAAATCCTAAAAGCCAAATTGGTGGACTGTTGGATCATTGGTTATTTGCAGGAATCCTAATTTTGAGTCGTGCCCGACTTTGCTCAAGGCGTAGTTTAGGACACAATGCACATGCACGACTTTCTCTTGGGCTACCTGATAATGAGACCCCTTTATTTCGTGCAATCCCGTGTAACTTACATGTACCCCTCTCCCATTCTGATGTATGTTTCGCATTTCTTTGATTATCGGTTTATCTCCTAGGAGCACCCATAGGGACTAGAGCGAATCAACCTATTTTCAAACTAATTATCGATTCATCATCGAGCCATTTTCAAACACCTCGTAAGTCGAGTGCTCATACGCATTCGCCATCAACCTATTGCACCCAACTCGACCCTTGATGCGTAAGTCAAGTCGGTTCCGTTTTTCAAACCATTTCATTTCCAACACACTTTGCACGCGATAATAGGTCAAACCCTTGATCCAACGTCAAACGGATTTTTGTAACAAACCATTAATCAAAATAACAATTATTTAATTCTTTTCAAGGTGTAAAGAGTGGGTTAAATTCTTTGAGCTTGCTTTCGATTGTTTGGATGCGAGTTATCTTATTCGTGTGTGAACAATTGACGCCTTTAAATAAAATTAACAACCCGACATCTTTCAACCATCTCCAACTTCCCACCACTTATTCAAACACCATTCAAACACCACTTCTTTCACGATGAAAAAGAAAGTGTTCCAAGTCTTTCGTTCCCTCTCCCGACTACTTGGGTCCGAGAAGTCTTTCTTAAGCTTCAAGTAGTCGTCATCCGACCAATCTCACCATTCAAACAACTTTCCTTTCACGATGAAAAAGAGAGTGTTCCAAGTCTTTGGTTCGCTTTCCCGATTACTTGGGTCCGATAAGTCTTTCTTAAGCTTCAAGTAATCGTCATTAATTCAAACTCACCCTTTCAAACACAACTTCTTCAATATGAAAAATAGAGAGCTCTGAGTCTTTGGTTCACTCTCCCGATTACTTGGGTCCGAGAAGTTTTTCTTAAGCTTCGAGTAATCGTCATCCGTACCCACTTCAATTTGATTCAATCCTGTTTCTTTTCGTGGTTGTTACCACGAACTACGACTGCTCTGATTCTTCATTCTCGTCTGAATGTAAGATACGTAGGCACAAGATTGCGATGATCTTGGCGAGCACAATTCCCTTCATCTCCCATTTCCCTCATCTCTTCCCGTAGTCGAACGACGACACTCTGATTTCTCATTCTCGTCCGAATGAGTATACGTAGGCACAAGGGCCCCAATCCTTGGCGAGCACCCTATCCTCTAACCACCCCTTTTCCCTAGCGTCTTTGTCCCTTTAGTGTCATTTTAATATTTAGTATTGAGAAGAGAAGAACTAAGCTTAGCTAACATCCATCACAACTCGAATTAAGAGGTTCCCGTTGAGTACAATGAACGTGAGGGGTGCTAATACCTTCCCCTCGCGTAACCGACTCCCGAACCCAGGAACATTTGGTTGCGACAGTCATGTTCCTTCCGCTTTATGAGGTTTTCTCGATATTTCCCTCTCCTGTTCATTCGGGAAAAATAAAGTTCGGTGGCGACTCTGTCGAACCGCTTTCCGCGCCTTTTGTGCTAGGGTCGTGTTTTCGAATGAATTTTTGAGGTGCGACACAATTATAACTCTCCATGTAATTCCTAGACCCGTTTTTATGATTGTGCAATGACACCCGATTGATAATTACAAACATGGGAAGGTATATGCTTGAAGAAAAAATTATATCTAATAATAATATTTTTGAGAAAGTTTTTATTCCAAGGTTATCACAGACTGCTTCAGATAAAAAGCTTCCATTCAAATTTTAGTGGTGGAAATTTCTATTAATTGTTTTATTCGCTATGATTATTAACAAGAGTCAAGGTCAATCACTCAAATATGTTGGAGTGTATCTAACCTATCAATTTTCTTTCATGAACTATTATATGTTGCACTATTTAGAGTTACTTTAAAGATAGATTTAAAGATACTAATAACGGATGATGAAGGTGAAGATTCAAATATAACTGAAAATGTGGTTTAAGAGCGAGCTGGGGAAAAAACCTTATATTGTGATGGAGAAGAAGAATAAAATATAATTATTTTTTATATCTATTATAGTCTATTATGTTTCTTGTTTAGTGATAAAAAAAAATATAAAATATGGTGCAAAAATTTATAGTCTTTTATCTTGGTTGTTTTGGTGGTAAAGAAACCTAAAATTTGGTGACGGAGAAGAAGTAAAATATTGAAATTTTTACATCTATTATAGTATAATACAATGTGAATATGGTGAATACAAATAAAATTGAGCTTGAATATTTAATTTTAGTAATTACCCATATATATATATATATATATATATATATATATATATATATATATATATATATATATATATATATATATATATATATATATATATATATATATATATATATATATATATATATATATATATATATATATATATATATATATATATATATATATATATATATATATATATATATATATATATATATATATATATATATATATATATATATATATATATATATATATATATATATATATATATATATATAATTTATTTGTCATTCATTTATATTCTTTTATCTTTGTGGCTTAGTGACGAAGAAACATGAAATTTGGTGGAAAAGATCCGGTTGTTGGAGGATGACTGCCTGGGAGCTGTCGATGCAGGTTTTAAGAGCACCGTAGCCCAACTTTGGCTCGCCAACCTGGCGTGGATTTGGTGATCACGGGGACAGGCCCCTAGCATAAAGTCCATGGTGATCGCATCGTGGTGCCCGGCGGACCAGGCGGTGACGACGGGGACCAACCCATTCTAGAAGGAGAGGATCATACCGATGATTAGGAGTTTGTGTGGCCTGCATGCCCGTTTTTTGTTGGCCTGCGTGCCAGGGAATAACTTTTGAATGTTGTTTAGGCCTTGTGCCCTTTATTGTAATTTCTAAACAGCTGGGCTAGTGTCCGTGATTGTGTAACAATTGTTTATCGTTTTTGCTAAGTATCTGTGTGTGCTCGTCTATTTGTTTATGTAAGCCCGTTTTCATGGGTTTTTGTATGCTTGTTTTCATGTTTATATATTTTTGTGGGAGTGGTAGCTCGACGTTATCTATTGTGCCCGGTAGTGTAGGGAATTGGCCGGGTGACCAGGGTTGTTACCTGGTTGATTACGAAGCGGGGGCACGATCGCGACCCTCTGTCCGTGGCGTGAACATCCCATTCCGAGCTGAGTGTTCTTCCATCTTGGTACGGCGGTAGTGGAGCTCGATTGAGGGATCCCCGTCAGACAGAGCGTTCTGCCCGCGCACACAAAAGGGCAGGCGCTTGTCATCTTGTTAAGTTTTGGGCGACGCGTTTGTACCAGGTCACGCTCTTGCGGTCGCGAGGGTGATCGTCGTGGACAGTGGCTAACTGTAGTATCTTTTGAGCTTCTCAGTGTTCCATGGTCGAGAAATTTCCTTCTCGTGTAAGTTTTCTAGGTAGTAGGCTCCATGTTCCGTCTCATGATCCAGAAACGCGCACTCATGGTGAAATTTAGTTCAGAACTAACATGGAATCACATTTGAAACCTTCAAATTAAAACTTTTTAAAATGCCAGCGTATCTCCACCTCAGGTCATCTTCTTCACCTCTCTGGTCATCTTCTCAGTGAGTAGCTCATCGAAGTTTCACAAATGGTAAAGATAAGTCATGAGGCCTATGCCATTGTGACCGTCTCATCAAGGCAAACTCAATCTCACTCTTCATTTTCATTTATTAAAAAGGAGTAGAGAGAATTTTAGAGAAAATCATAAGCATACAAAAGCACGAAAACAAAAATTAAATGACGTACAAGAAGAATCAACACCTGCTAGGTTAGGGGAAACATTCTTCAAGCAAAGGAATACATTGTGGTAACCTGGTTGGAGGAAAATTGAGCTTCTAACTACCTTGTTGAGATGGTGGCTGAAGGTTGAAGAAGCTTGATATGGTCAGGGAACTTCATAGGGTCTAGGAGCTTGAAAATTGATGCAAAAGATTTAGAGGAGGCCAGTGAAGGTGTTAGAACAAAGATGGATTGAAATTGGCTAGAATTTAAAACCCGATGGTGAAAATTTTAGAGAAAATTTTAAGTTCGAACAAGGGGTTCAATGGCTCTCAAAAGCTTGGGAATGAAGGTAGAATGAACCTCTATTTATAGTTGAAGATGATTGAATGCTGAGAGGGGTGAATTAAGTGGAAATTGAGTGAATTCACGCACACCTCATCATGCCAAAAGTGTGACTCTCAAGTCATTAAAACTCAACCAAAACTTTCATTTCAAGTGTTAAACAACTTGTGAATACTTGCTAAACTTGATTAGGCACAAAATTGAACTTTAATTTGACCTCTAATTGGAATTAGAATGAATCATAAATCTGATCATGGAGTTTTCTTCGGTTTCAAGTCACCATGTTTGCATCAATGGGGCATACTACTCAAGAGGCTTTTTTCCACCATTATTCTTACAATGTGTAGTCCTTATGGCCTAGTTTACAATATGGCAAGAAAATATTCATTTGGAAATCTAAGTAGAAAGTTATAATATGTTGAAGTTGGCATAAAAACTGATCATCATACATAGAAAAATTCTATGTCTTTGAGGAAGAAAATGACATATAATGTTTCAACAAATCCCAAGGTCTTCCAAGCATAATTTGATATTGATCATTGAAGAAAACTTTTAGAGGTAATTATAAATGATATTATGCAAAAAGAATCAGCCTCAAAGGACAAATTTATTGAAGAAGTTGTGATCCTTGAAAGTTGAGAAAAAGTCACTTGAAAATAGGTCAAATTTTACTAAGTCCATAAATGACCTATAATGTCTTCGAACTTTTGATGATCCTCCAAGCATAATAGGCTCTTGTCATGCAAAAAGAAGTTGAAGAAGATTTTGAGAAGAGTCATATGCAACAAAAAAAAGCATTAAAAAATATGGAGAATTGAAGGAGTTGTAGTCCTTGGAACTTTGACTTTATATGTTAACTTTTTGGTCAAACCTTCTTGAACCAACTTGTATACTTGAGATTTTCTTTCACTTCAAGGCACATGGATGATCACAACCCCCAAAATAATATGCCTTTTGATATCCTTTGGTTAAATTGACAAGGGCATGAGATAACTTGTTGAAGAAGGCATGGAAATAAACACACGAACCATTGACTTTCTTGAGAAACAAGCTACACGACCTTAAGGTATTCTTGCTTAAAATGATATAGAAAGATGCTTGAGAGCATATAACTTGATATTAGAAGCCATTTCTTGAGACATAAGTGTCGCTACTCGAAAAAATGCATCGTGCAACGACGGGGAGGCGAAAAAGATAGATAGAAGAGTCGCCACCGAACTTTATTTATCCCATGAGGGGAAAGGAAAATATCGAGAAAACCTTAAGAAAGAAATGGATAAGATGGTATCGCGACCAAGGACGGGTTCGGAAGCCGGTTATGCGAGAGGAAGGTATTAGCACCCCTCGCATCCATCGTACTCGATGGAAACCTTTTGTTTGTCGACGTGTGAATTTATTTGCTTAAACATTATGCTATAAGAAGTGTTCCACAGGGTAAAAGAAGGGTTAGAAACTAAGAAAGGAGGCAACAGGGGAAGAAGAGATAAAGAACAGACTCGGTAGGACTTCGCAGTCCTAGGCCTACGTATTCTCAATAGATGTGAGAAAATTAGAGTCGACGTAGTTCGGAGAACTAAAAATAGGGAGAATGTGCTCGGCAAGGATTGTGGCCCTTGTGCCTACGTATCTTTACTCAAAAGAAGTAAAGAATCAGAGCAGCCGTAGTTCGGCCTACGGTTTGTTGATGTTTTGTGGATGATGCTATCGTGCGTATTCTAGCAGTTTAGGTGTTTTGCTGCTCGCATGTGAGGAGACTTATGCGTTACCTGTTTGCGATAGAACGGACGTAACATATCCTTTTTGAAATGATTAGGTTTTCGCCATGCGAGGCAAGATGTCACATTTGATTTGTGAGGTTATTTTTTTTAGGGGCGAGATAAGTCCTCGGATAGTAACCCTTACGGGTAGTACCCAATTCTTTATCTCGAGTTTTTTGTTATGAAAATGGTGTGGCGAACGTAGCGTCCTCGTATTAAAATACGAGTATCGAGACCACCCCCACTACAGTGAGTATCCTAACACTCGGAGAGGAAGAAGACTACACTCAATCCTCTCTCTTTACTTCGACACAAAGAGAACTTCATTCTCTTATTAAAGTGTTTTTAGTTTTGAATGGTAAGTGCTTTTGTGACAGAGAACCCTACGGTAAACTTCAAGCACTCGGGATAGGAGAAGGCCTACGCCTAACCACTCTACGACCATTCAAGTATTTGTTATGAAAAGATTTGAAAATGCACTCGGTACGGGACCGAGGTTTTAGGTGAGAAAGGTTACGGAATAAAGTTAAAGAGGGAGAGGTGGTGGATGGAGGCGTGTCTTCATATTGAAAGACGAATATTGAGACCACCCTCACTACAGTGGGCACCCCAACATTCGGAGAGGAAGAAGTCTACACTCAATCCTCTCTCTTTAATTCAATACAAAGAGAAATGATTCCTTATTGAAGGGGTTTGAAAATGCGCTCGGTACGGGGGCCGATGTTTTAGGAGAAAAATGGTTTGAAAAGAGAAAAATGTCTTCGTACTGAAATACGAATGTCTAAACCACCCACACTACAGTGAGCATCTCGACACTCGGAGAGGAAGAAAGTCTACACTTAATCCCCTCTTTTAGTTCAATATAAAGATGATTTATTTTAGGAAGATGGTTTGACAATGTTAGTGAATCGAATCAGGACAAGAAATGGGGAGAGAAAAGAGGTGGTCTCGGATCCAACATTATTCATCAATAATTTGACTGATAATGGATTACGGAAGTCTCTTCATAGACCAAAACAGACGAAATGAAATAAAGTCGGAAGTGAGAAAGAAGAGAAATGATGAAATCATAAATCAACAAAAATTATCCAACCTCAAAAGAAAATCAAAGAAGTCAAATAGAGGACTAAAAGGAAATTAAAACATCAAAGCAAGATTCAAAACTTTAAAAAAGGTAAACTCTTGAAATTAATTTCATGTAAATAATAAAAAAAACAAAAGAGAATGGAATCATGTGGGCTGAGACAAAGCCCATCATCCATTTAAGATGACAAACAAAAAATGGTGTAGATTAATAATAATAGAAAAAAAATAGCCGTATAAGCTCATCAGAAAACAAACGCTCATGAGATCAACACCAAGAGGGCCTAAAAGTTCATCTGCAGAAACCTAAATACATTGCTTTAAAAAAAACAGACAAAAATGCGGTGGCCAACCCAAAACACTCTCGCCGGATTCGCAAGCCATAGACCAAAGTAACATGAAGCTCAATCGATAACGATTTGATGTGAAGTACAACCTTCTTTCTTGCCCGTTCTTCTGTTAAGGTTAGTACTTCAGTTCATCCAATCTCCTTCTCTTCATCTTACGGGTTGAGATATCAATCTCTACTTTTGGTTTATGGATTTCTTTTGGGCTTTGTGAAGAGGATTGAAGAAGTTAAGGTTTAGTGCCGGTTTTTGTCAAAAGGAGATGTTGAGGTTTCTGTTCGTGGGTGTTCGAGAATGGTTGCCATTAAATCGTGTTTCTGTGTAAAACAGAAGAAGAACGAGAGGAGTTTGGGTTTCGAAGAAGAGGAACAGGGTGTTTGAGGCTTTTTCGTGGCTGTTGGTTGTTTAACTTTGTTCATGGCGGAAACGGAAAGATGAAGAGTTACGTTTGATACAACGGGTTGGTTGTGAAACGAATTGGGTTTTACTGTGTTGGCTGGGTTTTAATTGTTTGAAGTTTTAATGGTTGGGATTCGATGAAGTTGGTTTGGTTTATGTTGAAATGGTTTTGCTATGTGATTTGTTAATGGATGTTTGAAGATGACGGTACGGAGACGAACGGTTTTCGTTTGATTTTATGGCTTAGTTGCTGGCTGTAGCATTTTGAAAGAGAAGAGGGATATGGATGGTTGATCGGAAGTGGATGAGCGTTTTGGGTTGTTCTGGATGAAGACGACAACTGTAGTTTGATGTCAACAGATGTGGTTATGGGTTGCTTTTGTGTTGTTGTGGAAGTTTGGTTATGGAACTTTTTGTTGAAGGTTTTTTCGCTTCGTACGGTGAAAATAGAGAAGGGAGGTGGCTCACTTTGTTTTTCCTATGAAGTGTTATGTGATTTGGTTGAGCTGTTGTGGGGGAAAAATGGTAGCAGGTTTTGATTAAGAGGAAGAATGAAAGTGTGGTTCTTAATGTGAGAACACCAATGGAGATTAAATTTGTGTTGTGTTGATAAAATGCAGGTTATGTTGTTCTTGAAACAAGGTTGGTGGAGGGTTTTGTTTCAGAAGGAGGTGCTATGTTAAGGTGTTCCTTATTTGGTAAAAGAAGATGAAGTTGGTGACGGTGACGTTATGCACGGTCGTTAGAATGTGTTATGGGTGGTGAGTTAAAGAAGTTAAGTTGAAGAAGATTGAGAGATGGAAGGGTTGAAGGTTTGAAGGGGTTGCAGAAACGATTCAATAAGGTGGATTTGTTGGCTGTTGGTCGGAGTGTGTTGGCAATTGGAAGGCGCATACCAACTGTTTGTGAAAAGGCTGGTTTCAGATAAGGCAAAGAATGAAGGCGTATGGTGTTCGATTCCTACCAATGGAAATTGGGTTTGAAGATCAAGTTGGAAGAAAGTTCGAAGGTGGTTATTTTTGAAGTTGTTTGTTGAAGATGATGGATATGGAAGGTAGTTGCGGTTTCTGTTGATTTTTGTTTTGGAAGTGGAAGAAAGTGAAATGGAAGGAAGTGTTGATGTTGTTCTGTTTTGAGTTTGAGAGAGGCTTTTGAAGAGAGTTAGGAGAAAAATATGTTGATGGAGTGGGAACATTGAAATGATTTTGATGGTGATGATGGTTGATTTGGATTTTGTGAGAAGAGTGGTTTTGGTGTGAAGTTTAATCTGGGTTCTGAAAATATGAACAGGTTTTGCAGAGAGAATAGTTTGAGGATGAGTGTGGTTCTGCTACAGGTTTCTTCACACGAGGTTTGTCGGTGGGATTTCACGGTTTTCTGGGCTGAGATTTGGAGGTTGGGAATGAAGTTCTGTTGGTAGCTTGATGATGAAGTGGAAGGAACACAAGGTGGAGAGTGAGGTTTGAGGTATAGAATGTTGGTTATTGCGGTTTACAGTTGATGAAGGTTTTTTTGGTGTTTACGGTTGATGAAGGTTAAGTGAATAGAAGCTGAAGAGTGTGAGGTTTTGGAGTTCGAGATGAGGTTTTGAAGTTTGTTATTGAAGGTGTTTCACAGAAGATGATGATGTTTGAGTATTTGTTTCAGTTGATGAAGATGGAAGAAGATGTTTGAAGTTGGAGTTGAAGAAGTTGAATTTTCAAGGTTTTCGGTTGATGAGGTGTGAACATTGTTGCTGCGTATGTGGTCACACGAAGGTTTATGTTCAGGGTTTTTTGCGTTAAGATCCTAACGAAGGCTTGGCTCTCTGAAGAGCCTCTTTCTGCTCTTCTTCTCTCTCGCAAACTCACCGCCGGGAAACAAATCAACAACAGTTTAAGATTAAGAAGACAGAAAAACAAAATAGAATACTTACAGAGTTGGAGCAAATCTGACAAGTTCCCGCGCTAGCAACGAGGAGTTGGGTGATGGAGACTTGAGCCTGCGATGCAAAGCTTTTTGTTGGATCGGTACCACCAAATTGCCAATACCGAAAACAGATAAGTTGGATCTTCAATCTTTTGTCTTCAGTTTTGTGTGTGTGGATATTATGAAGGTTGAATATTGTGGCTTGTTTTTTTTTAAAAGATGATAATGAGGTAGCTGTGGAACAGGGGAAGTGTTAGGAGTGATCAAGGTGTGGAACGAAAGTGTCGTTTTTGTGTGAGTTGGAGAAGATAATGAAGTTGTTTTTTGTGGAGGTGAAGGTTGGTCCCTTAACTATACCTCGGGGTTCATTTTGGTCCCTTAACTTTAAAAAGTTCCATATTGGTCCCTTAAATCTTCAAACGTTCCATATTAGTCCCTTTTGACCTATTAGCAACAAAAAAAAATCAAAAAACCGTCGCTAAATCCGTTGCTAATAGGTCAAAAAGGACTAATATGGAACATTTGAAGAGTTAAGGGACCAATATGGAACTTTTTAAAGTTAAGGGACCAAAATGAACCACGAGGTATAGTTAAGGGACCAAGAAGGATATTTTGCCTTTTTTTTTATCAATAATAATTTTAATCATCACCCTTTTCTATTTTACCAAAAAAAAAACCCTTTCCCTTAATTTAAATAACTGTTATCTAATAACAATCACAACTATTTTATGTAAATTTATTAACTTTGATCTTTAACTAAAAAAAATCATTTCATATTAATCTATTTACTAATAATAATAACCTTTTATTCAAACTAACTTTTATTTGATAATAGTAACTAAAACTGATTCATTCTACTTATCACTTAATTGATTTAAATTTTACTAATAAAATCGCTCATCCTATTTTATTCAAAAAATCACTCATTAGAACCTAATTAACTCACACCTAAAACTTTTTATGAATCCAATTCAATTTATCATAAGAGCAATTCGCCTAAAATTAATCAACATCGTAAATTAATTAATCGTGCACGTTTCCATCCCACGAGCACCGATCCATTATATTCACGACTCTCACACTTATCATTTTAACACCTTTTTACCTGTTTGTATGCTTTTACTTTATCCGTAATTTATTTTATCGCATCGCAATGTCCAAAGGAAGAATCTGCGCATAACTTTATAATTTGTGCATATGCATCTCATCTTGCACCATTTTCCCCACTCGATCCTTGATCCTTTTCAAGTTGATCGCTTAAGTTCAGATCCTACCCCTTAAGGAGAACCTTTTCTTTTTCTTTACAACATAGATAAACCATACTTCAACTCAATTCAAATATTCTCGTATTAGAGAATAAGATGTTAGTCATCTTGACAGTCGAGAAATAAATCTCCTGCCCCATAACACAATCGAGTGACGTAGATCTTTTCTGCTTGAGAGAGATAGTGGCATACTCGTTGACGATCCGAGTGTTTGAGCCTTTCTCTCAAGACGGTGCAAAGACCATCTCCTACAAGTTGTGGTGGTTAAGTCGAGTTTTCTCCCTCGAGATGACGACTCCACTACGCCAGAAATGAGTTTTAGCAGCGCACCCTTTAGCAACGCTTCTTAAATAAGCGCTGCTAAAGGGTGGGTAAAAAAAAAAGAAAAAAAATTTCCCACCTAAGACAACGCTTTTGAAAAAGCGCTGCTAAAGGTAAGAAAGCGCTTTTTAAAAAGCGCTGCTAAAGGGGTGGCCTAAGAAAGCGCTTTTAAAAAGCGCTGCTAAAGGGGGACCTAAGAAAGCGCTTTTAAAAAGTGCTGCTAAAGGTGTCCCTTTTAGCAACGCTTATTCTATAAAGCGCTGCTATATAGCATTGCTAAGGCACCCTAAGAAAGCGCTTTTAAAAGCGCTGCTAAAGGCATTTAAAAGCGCTGCTAAAGGGGGCCCTTTAGCAGTGCTTTTTCTATAAAGCGCTGCTATATGGCATTACTAAGGCACCCTAAGAAAGCGCTTTTAAAAGCGCTACTAAAGGCCTTTAAAAGCTCTGCTATAGGTATTAGTATTATAATTTTAAAATACCCTCCAGAATTTTAAGAGAAACAGAACAGTCGCGTACATTTCTTTTCTTCTGTCTTTCTCCTCTGGCGAACGAACTTGCCCTATTCAAACTTTCTGTTGCCGTCATCCGCCGTCCGACCGTCGTTCACCGTCCTTTCTCCGTCCGTTTTTGAGTGCATCCGTCCGTCTGCATTGCATTTCCACCATTGTTAAGGTATGTGACAGTTTCAAGGGATTTTCTTGTTTTTTTTTCTTTTCACCATTGTTGGTATTTGAAGACATTAAAGGTTTTGAAGGTTTTTGTTAATACTGTTATCTAAATATTGATGGTTTTTCTTTTCACCATTGTTGGTATTTGATGGTTTTTCTAAATATTTGTTTTCACCATTGTTGGTATACTATTGTTTTTGTTGTTGGTATACTATTGTTTTTGTTATCTAAATATTGATGGTTTTTCTTTTCACCATTGTTGGTATACTATTGTTTTTGTTGTTGTGTAGATATGTTTCTTTTGAGGACATGCAAGTAAATTTTAGTGTTGATAACGTATACTGTTGTTTTGTATTGAAGGTTTGAGGACATGCATGCAAGTAAATTTTAGTGTTGTTGTTGTGTAGAAATGACTTATTGAAGGTTTAGTGAAGGTTTTATATGTTGATATGTTATTATGTTATTATGATGGATTTCTCAATGTTTATATGATATATATGTTATTATGGTTTTATATGTTTAGTTAGGATTTCTCAATGTTTAGTAAGGGTGTCATTTTGGTTTAAGGATTATCTAGTAATTTTAATATGATTTGTTTTGGTGGATTATCTAGTATTTTTAATATGATTTGTCTTGGTTAATTATTAATATGATTTTAATAAAATTTATATTTTGTCTGCTATAGGGGTTACCTGTGAAGAGCAAAGCTGTGATCGTTTCCAAGCATCCTATTGCGTAGCATTCTTAGAAGTTAGTGATTTCCTTACAGGTATTCTCTATTTTGTTTAACTTTTATAGTTTAGTGTAGATTACTCAATTAGTATGGATAAAAAATGGATGTCTGGTAATCGATTGTCAAAAGAGTACGAGAATGGGGTATCGAAGTTCGTTAAGTTTGCTATTGAACACGCCAAAGACCCCAGTAGGATCACATGTCCTTGCTTAGGATGCTGTTATGGGCGTCGAGTTGACGCCGTTCAGTTGGAATCTCATTTAATGAGACATGGAATTGATCGAAGTTACACATGTTGGATATTACATGGTGAGATAAGTAACGAGAATGTTGAACCCCAGAATAATACGACATGTGATTCAAAGGACAATGGCAGAGATACATATGATTGTGATCGAGTCGAAGAGATTGCAGAAGCACTAGAAGAAGATCTTCAAGATTATCCCAAGATGTTTGAGAGGTTGGTAAGCGATGCAGAGAAACCAATGTATAAAGGTTGCACTACTTTCACAAGATTGTCCGCGGTATTAAAGTTGTACAATTTAAAGGCGGGTAATGGATGGTCGGATAAAAGTTTCACAAAGTTGTTAGCCCTACTTCAAGAGATGCTTCCGGAGGATAATGTTCTTCCCAATCGAACCTATGAAGCTAAAAAAATGTTATGCTCTATTGGCATGAGCTATGATAAGATACATGCTTGTCCAAATGATTGCATTTTGTTTCGAAATGAATATGCATCATTAAACGAGTGTCCTAAATGCGGTGTATCTCGGTATAAGAAAAAATTGTCACCAGCAAAAGTATTATGGTATTTTCCTATAATTCTGAGATTCAGACGCATGTTTCATAGTGAAACAGATGCAAAACACTTGACTTGGCATGCAGATGATAGAATTGTAGATGGGAAGTATCGACATCCGGCAGATTCACCACAGTGGATGAAAATTGATAATGATTATCCTGATTTTGGAGAAGAAGCTAGAAACCTTCGCTTGGCATTATCGACTAATGGAATGAATCCGCATGGTCTGCAGAGTATCTCACATTCTACCTGGCCTGTAATTATTATGATTTATAACCTACCTCCATGGCTACAAAAGCGCTGCTATTGGTT
Source organism: Lathyrus sativus (assembly GCA_963859935.3). Lineage (NCBI taxonomy): Eukaryota > Viridiplantae > Streptophyta > Magnoliopsida > Fabales > Fabaceae > Lathyrus > Lathyrus sativus. The sequence continues at coordinate 457,313,720 of OZ012736.1, read as the reverse complement.
TGGAGGGGGGGGGGTGTAACACCCCTTTTCTATACCCCCAAAATAAACAATTAAATCATTTAGGCACAAATTCAAAATTTCATCAGAGTACATTTGCAACGTGGCATAAAAGGGAAATATCACATTATCATAAAAATTCCAACACATACAACACCTGCTCAAACGGATATGCAACAACAGGGTAGCACCCACAAGAAATATTTAGAACAAGGCGGAAATATCCAAATATTCCATAATTCTCCAAAACATAAGTTCACATATACAGCTATCATTCAACATGTTTACAAAACATATCATCAACAGATACATACACAGATGTATCACAAAAAAAAATCAAAATATTTCTATCTACCCGGTGCTACATATCAGAGCCGACCGACCAAAAAAGGAAGAAGCCACGCTTCACAAAAATACCTCCAGCAATCTAATCTGCAATGCCTCATAGAGCATTAAAAGAAACAACAGAAGGGTGAGAAACGATATCATAATAACAATGCATATAAACATATATGTATATATATATATATATATATATATATATATATATATATATATATATATATATATATATATATATATATATATATATATATATATATATATATATATATATATATATATATATATATATATATATATATATATATATATATATATATATATATATATATATATATATATATATATATATATATATATATATATATATATATATATATATATATATATATATATATATATATATATATATATATATATACATAATATCCAATATACATCTTTCGCATTCTCACCGCAACTCACCTCGTCATACCGTACATCGCAATGTATTCACATTATCTATTTACAAATAGAACACCATGCATATACAATATGCGTCAACAATGTTTATATCAGTTCATAAACACACAAAACATACATATACATACATTCACACATACATGTGTCTTCAAGCATACCAATCATGCCAATCATCAACAATTCATATAAACATTTATAATTATGTTTATTCACCATACACCATGCAAGATGTCAACATGCAACTCATAGAGACCGACACACGACTCTATGCAGATGCAAATGCGGTACCGACTCATTTCAGCAGGTTCAATTGAAGAACCAAATAACCATCGCTCACACCCCACATGGACACACGAGGTTCTGCAGATTCTACGCGGAATCAAAATAACCATCGCAACATACGAGGTTCTGCAAATCCACCGAGGGATCAATAATTAACCATCGCTCACACCCCACAAGGGCACACGAGGTTCTGCAGATTCACCGAGGAATCAATCGACACAAGAATGCATACCATGATGCTTCACATGCAACATGACTCATGACACTCTTGAAATGCACACATGTTTACAAACATACTCATGCATTCTACACTTTCATCGCATATATTCATACAAACATCATAAATTTTTAATCGAGCTAAACAATGCACATAATTGCCCAAACGACCACAATTCATAATCTAGGATTCACGCCATACGGCTACCTGTCGCTACTCGAAAAATGCGCGCAACGACGGGGAAGGCGAAAAGGAAAGGACAGAAGAGTCTCCACCGAACTTTATTTATCCCATGAGGGGAAAGGAAAATATCGCGAAAACCTTAAGAAAAAAAAGGACGGATAAGATGGTCTCGCAACCATGAATGGGTTCGGAAGCCGGTTATGCGAGGGGAAGGTATTAGCACCCCTCGCATCCATCGTACTCGATGGGAACCATTTGCTTGTCGAGTGTGTGAATTTATTTGCTTAAATATTATGCTCTATAAAAAATGGTGTTCCAAAAGACAGGGAGAAAAGAGTTAGAAATAGGGAAAGGAGGTAACAGGGAAGAAGAGGGAAAGGACGAACTCGGTAGGACTTCGCGGTCCTAGGCCTACGTATTCTCAACGGATATGAGAAAGTCAGAGTCGACGTAGTTCGGGGAACTACAGATATAAGGGGGAATGTGCTCGGAAAGGATTGTGGCCCTTGTGCCTACGTATCTTTACTTGAAAAAGTAAAGAATCAGAGCAGCCGTAGTTCGGCCTACGGTTGATGGGTGAGTTTTGGTAGACGATGCTATCGTGCGCATTCTAGCAGTTTAGGTGTTTTGCTGCTCGTATGTGAGGAGACTTAGGCGTTACCTGTTTGCGGTAGAACGGACGTAGCATGCCTTTCTGGGAAAGGGTGAAAAAGAAAAAGGGTGCTCGCTAGGATATTGCAATCCTATGCCTACGTATTCTCAACATGCAAGAGAAATCAGAGCAACGTAGTTCGTGCCTACGGTGCAGATAACCGATGCGTTTTGTGGATGATGTTATCGTACGCGTTCTAGCAGTTTAGGCATTTTGCTGCTCGCTCGTTTGGAGACTTATGCGTACCTGTTTGCGGTAGAACGGACGTAACATATCCTTTGGGAGACTGGTTTTCGCCATGCGAGGCAAGGTGTCACGTTTGATTGGTTGAATTGTTTTTTAGGGGCGAGATAGGTCCTCGGATAGTAACCCCTACGGGTAGTACCCAATTCTTTATCTCAAAGTTTTAGTTATAAAAGGGTGTGGCGAACGAGGCGTCTTCGTATTGAAAGACGAGCGTCGAAACCACTCTCACTACAGTGGGCATCCCTACGCTCGGAGAAGAAGAGGTCTACACCCAATCCTCTCTCTTTAATTCAATGCAAAGAGAACTTCATTCTCTTATTAAAGATGTTTTTGGTTTTGAATGGTAAGTGCTTTGCGACAGAGAACCCTACGGTAAACGTCAGCACTCGGGATAGGAGAAGGCCTACGCCTAACCACTCCATGACCATTCAAGTTTTTGTTGTGAAAAGATTTGAAAATGCACTCGGTATGGGACCGAGGTTTTACGTGAGAAAGGTTGCGAAAAGGAGTCGTGAAAGGGATAGGTGGTGGATGGAGGCGTGTCTTCGTATTGAAAGACGAATATCGAGACCACCCTCACTACAGTGGGCATCCCAACATTCGGAGAAGAAGAGGTCTACACCCAATCCTCTCTCTTTAATTCAATACAAAGAGAAATGATTCCTTATTGAAAGGGATTTGAAAATGGACTCGGTACATGACTGAGGGTTTTTAGGAGAAAAGGGGGTGGAGGCGTCTTTGCATTGAAAGACGAATGTCTAAACCACCCACACTACAGTGAGCGTCTCGACACTCGGAGAGGAAGAGGTCTACACCCAATCCTCTCTTTTTAATTCAACACAAAGATAAATTTATTATGAGGATGGTTTGACAATGTTTTTGAATCGAGTTGGGACAAGTAATGAAGAGAGAAAAGAAGTGGTCTCAGATCCAACATTACTCATCAATAACTTGACTGATAATGAATTACAGAGGTCTCGTCATCGACCAAAAAAATACGACAAATGAAATAAAAGTCGAAAGGTGACATAAAGTTGAAAAATGAGAAAGAGGAGAAAAAAAGTCGGTCTCGGATCCTTCATTTCTCATCAATAATTTGATAGAGAATCGAAGGAAATTTCTTCATCGACCCTAACAGGAAATGGGACAAAATGTCCAATAACAAAAGGGAAATAAAATATAACTCTATAAGAATAAGAATAAAAAATTCTAAAATAATAAAATGAATCTTCTAAGAAAATACAATTAAAAATGTAATATATATTTGTAATGTTCTAAAAAAAGTTAAGAAAGAAAAATAATATATATATATGTATATATTTATAATATAATATACAGTACATAATATAATATTAACAAAGTTTAGAGTTTAAATAATAATTAAAAAAAAGGTATAATATTTTCTTAAAAAATTTGTAGAAGAACAAGGAGTATGGTATAAAAACAAGGGGTGGTTGTGCTGATACAGATTGGGGGGTGTAGAAATTCGGTGGTGTGTATGTGGGATGGATAGAAATTGAGATGGTTCTGGACTAAGATGGGGATAACAGAGGCTCAATAACAATGCTGGATAGGCGGATTGGATCCTAGGCGGGTCACCCTTATCCAGCAACTAGAACGTAATAAAACCAAACCCTAGATACAAAAGAAAAAAAAAAAGAAACACAGATGTGCAAAATCAAGAAATAAAAATCACGATCCGAAATTGCTTCCCACATTCCCCTCTCAAAACACAACCGTGTTTCACTATTTCCACCTTCAAAATCAATGGATCTCTTCACATCAACCGTATTCTCTCGATCCGTTTTCTCTTTATCACTGTTCCTTTCTCAATCTTTCCTGACGGCACACGGTTGTTATGGTAGATTCGATGGCGGCACGATGATGGTTGAGGCAATGGAGGTATGGATGAGTTGATTAAGGTCTTGTAGAAGGGGGATGGTTTTATAGGTTTGTGGATCTTGTTTTGATTTCTCTTCCTCTACTTCTTCTGTTCTGTTTTCTGCTTTTGGTGTTGGTGGATGGGTTTTCGACTGATGAAAAGAAATATTGAATTCAGAAAAAAAGAAGAAGAAGGGGATTCGAGGAGACAACAAAGAGTAAAATAGTTTCTGCTGTTGTTTATCGTGATGCAGGAAATGGCGGAAGGAAATGGGCTTCCGATGGCGAGGCGGTCTTTGTTGTTGTGGGTTTCGTTTGGAGGAGGTTGAGTGAAAGAAAATCGAAGGAGTTTGGATTTCTGGGTTTGAAGATTGGTTGGGTTTGAGTTTGAAGATTGAAGTTTTAATGGTGGTTTTGAGTTTCTGTTGAAGGTTTGTGAAGAATGGGTTTACGGTTTTGCAGAAGATTGGAAGTTTGGGTTTGAAGTGATTTGAAGAAAATGAACGGAGGTGGATTGAAGGTGTTGTTTGTTCAAAGCTTGATGATGAAGAATGGTAACAGTGACAGAAGGAGGCGCTAGTTTTTTTTGAAGATTTGGAGAAGATGTACAGTAGCGGCTAGGTCTGCTGTGGGATTAGGGTTGGTCCCAACTCAAAGATAATGAACAGTGTATTTATACTCTAAAAGGCTGACACGTGGCACTGATTAAGGGCTTGGTTAAATGTTAAATGGTGATTAATGCTGATGATGCTTTGATTAAATTGTACTACTAATAAACTCCTAATTAATCTACACCACTAATTAATTTAAACTAAATAAAAATCTGAATAATAAAACAAATTAATTATAATTTAATAATACTAATAATTAAAATAAATTAAATAAAATAAACTATTTCAATATATTCTAAATAACTCTAACAATGTAATGAACCTATTTAACAAACTAAATTCTACTTAAAAAAATCTATTTATAAATTATTAAAATAAAATATATTCTAAAGGAAAAATAAATAACTATCCTAATTCTAAAAATAAAATAAAACAATCTACTTAAATTAAATAAAAGTTAAAACAAAAATAATATACAGAAATTTAATATTTGAAAAGAAAAAAGGGAAAATGAAGATGAAAACAAAATTTACCAATATGCTCTTTGGCCACGTGTCACACTCTCATTGGGCAAAATAAGTTGAGATTTGAGAAACGCCCAATCGGGGTGGACACGTGTCCAAATGGCACAAAATTAAATGAAATATGCAAAAATAAATAATACGAAAATATTTACAAAAGCTAGCGGGCAAATTTAGGGTATGACAGATGCCCCTATCTAATCAGCTTAAACCTAGTAAGACGAAATGCTACGACATTCATTCTTTCGAGGTAGAAGATGATTAGATATAGAAGACGCTGGATTTGTCCGAAAAAGAGAAAAAAAAGTTTGAGAAGTGATATACAAACAAACCTGACACCCAAAAGGATGTAGACGGATAAGCTTCTCCCAAGAGATTGCCACTTATCGTTGATGAAGGATAAGTTTCTCTGAAGAGATTGCCACTTATCGCTGAAGAAGGATAAGCTTCTCTGAAGAGATTGCCACTTATCGCTGAAGATGGATAAGCTTCTCTGAAGAGATTGCCACTTATCACTGAAGATGGATAAGCTTCTCTGAAGAGATTGCCACTTATCACTGAAGATGGATAAGCTTCTCTGAAGAGATTGCCACTTATCACTGAAGATGGATAAGCTTCTCTGAAGAGATTGCCACTTATCACTGAAGATGGATAAGCTTCTCTGAAGAGATTGCCACTTATCGCTGAAGATGGATAAGCTTCTCTGAAGAGATTGCCACTTATCGTTGATGAAGGATAAGTTTCTCTGAAGAGATTGCCACTTATCGTTGATGAAGGATAAGCTTCTCTGAAGAGATTGCCACTTATCGCTGAAGATGGATAAGCTTCTCCCAAGAGATTGCCACTTATCGTTGAAGAAGGATAAGCTTCTCTAAAGAGATTGCCACTTATCACTGAAGATGGATAAGCTTCTCTGAAGAGATTGCCACTTATCGCTGAAGATGGATAAGCTTCTCTGAAGAGATTGCCACTTATCGTTGATGAAGGATAAGCTTCTCTGAAGAGATTGCCATTTATCGTTGATGAAGGATAAGCTTCTCTAAAGAGATTGCCACTTATCGCTGAAGATGGATAAGCCTCTCCCAAGAGATTGCCACTTATCGTTGAAGAAGGATAAGCTTCTCTGAAGAGATTGCCACTTATCGCTGAAGATGGATAAGCTTCTCTGAAGAGATTGCCACTTATCACTGAAGATGGATAGTCCAGTCTGCTGGAGACAAACCACTAGGGATCACCCATGGTTTTACTGAAGATGCCCCTGTCTGGGCCGAATGTTGATTTGAAGATTTGATTAACCACGAGATTGAAATACGTCATGCAATACACCCATGGTCTTGAAAAGGTGCCCCTGACTGGGCTGAATTTTGCTTTGATAACCTTGAATTTTATGGCAGGACCCACGATTTTTGCAGATAATGCCCCTGATCGGGCTGCTGATTGCATTGAAACTCTTGAATTTTCCCAATAAATGTTGAACAAATTCGTGGGGAACGCCCACGGTCTTGCGGAAGATGCCCCTGACTGGGCTGATTATGACCTTGATATCCTCTGACTCTCGTGGGAGAAAACCACGATCTTGCAAGGGATGCCCCTGACTGGGCTGATGATGATCTTGGAAATCTTCGAAATTGATCTTGGATCTGAGCTCGCATATGCTAATGCTTGATGGTAAAGATGTTCCATAAATGGAAATGCAAATGCAAATGCCGATGCGCGGAGATGCAAGAGCTGGGGAAAGTATGATACGATTATGGATGTGCATATGATGCAAAGTGCTTATGATGTTGAATGCGATGCGTACGATGCATATGATGCGTATGATTGCAGGCAAGTGATTGGAAATGCATACGGTCTTTGGTGGTTGCCAATGCAGATTGGACTTTGGGTAGGAAGTACCAGATGAGGGCTGGTATTTGGAGGGTAGACCATATGGGACTGGTTGGCGAAAGGTTAAGCTGTCAAAGGAGGGCTAATTTCGTGGTTTGCCAGATGGGAGCTGGACTTTGGGGTGAGTTTTACCAGAAAATAACTGGTTAAATGGTAGGCTAAAGGAAAGGTGACCAGATGGGAGCTGGTTTAAAAGCTGACATATATCGAACAGGAATTGGTGTTTCAGCAAAGGGTTGACCAGATGAGGACTGGTTTGAAAGTTTTCCAGACAAGAATTGGACTTTGAAGGTGTCAAATTGTTTGGATAGGTGATGGGTTTTAGGCTGTGGGATGAAGGATCCAATGACAACAAGGCCTTTTCGGAGGTTAAGGTTAATTGGGTGAGGTGACTGTATGATTCCCCAACACTCGTTTGAACTCCACAGTTGCTGATGAGGATGAACTTACTTGAGTAACTTTCCATGAGACGACCTCGAGATGGCTTGCCCCAGAGTTTGTACCATGAAAGGATTCATCATTGTTTAAACAATTACCGGTGGTTGGCTTCAATATACTCTTTGGAGTAGCTTGCTCTTGAAAGAGCGTTGAAGCGACTTGACTTATCCTAATTAAACATTGGAGGGGTCCATCCTCAAGTCAAAGAAACTCTGGGTGGCCTGCCCTTGATTGGTATGATTCACTTATAATCAACCGCTTCTTGAAGGATTTGCCCCATAATCAACTGATGTTTGGGGATTTTCCTTAAGCTGTCTGATTCCATATTCGCAGGATGTCAATGCCCTAGATCCATAGGGTGACAAGGTATGCTCGATTCTGGTCCAGACTGCTGAATGATCCAATCCTGCTTGATTTCTTCGTGTTGGAATTTCCTTGACGCCAACTACTAACTTGCAATTTGAAATTGTTTGTTCACAAATGGTAATCTTAATGTGAAGTTCATACAAGTTTTGAAAGAAATGTCTTTTATTAAGTGTCGTGATAGTGAAACGAATGGACCATTAGTCCAAACATTGTGCTAACTTGATTGGTGCGAAAGATATGGCAAGGATATTGACACCAATGCTGATGATTAGCAAATATGTGAGGAGTCAGTTTACGCAACCTCGCAATAGCATGCTTTCAGAATAAACCTCGCCTCAATTAGGTCTTTCGAGGGTTATAACGTGGTCTGGTTCACGGTTATTGAAACAAGGATATTAGGCTCAAAGAATTATTTGTACCCACCCCTTCTTCGTAATGATCTCCATATCTATGTTCAGTTAATTCTACATCTGCTTGACGGTGTAAGCTTCATGGTTCAAGGTTTCCTCGAGATGGCAGTCACTTTATTTTGATGGATGTTAGTAGCCTCTCGATCTGGGTGGCCACTGAATCTTATTTTGTTTTTGTTGAGGGTTTGAGGACCTCTTTTTCTTTTGTTTTTGATCCCTAATTTTTGCATGGACTGATTTTTCTTGTCAGATCCATCGGGATTGCCTTAATTTTTGCCTAAGTCCCCTTTTGAGGTGTTGGACTTAGCAGGCTCTTTGATTTTTTTATTTTTTTGGAAGGTTGTGACTGCCCAGTCGTTGGTCATTGATGAACAACCGTCATGTATTTTGCTTTGTTGATTTGAATGCAGGATTGGATTAACTGAACACTACCCTGCCCCAGGTTGAGTGTAAGGGTTTAAATATCCGAAGGAAACTCCTACTTCTAGGCTCGAAGTGGTTGACTAGGGATTAACTCCTTATATCTCCGGTGTTTAGGGAATTTGAAACAATGCCTGTACATCATCGACGAGATTCTATCTGAAAGCATACAGTTTGTAATTATGGGTATTTCGTTTTCGTCATCCTCCCTCCAATCTTTGCTAAAACAACAGTGATAAAGTTGAGTGGATAAAAGGTGTACGTGTCTGTGATAAGTGGAAATGATGAGTGAATACGACGTAACTGATTCGGAAAATGCATAATCACTTCATTAATATTACCATTCAAAATAACGATGTTTAAACACAAGTAGCATTTAACCGGAAATAAACTACAGGATGCAAATGGTAAAAGAGCCCAAGGACTGTCAATGTTGAGGATGTATGCCTGTCTGGACCGCTGGCTTTTGTATATGACCCTTGGAATCTTCAAGCTTAGACAGCTGAAAGGTTGACATGGACAACCAAACTCCCCTCGGGAAAAGATATGTACCCTTTTTCAATCAACTGTTGCACTTTGGCTTGGAAGGCTTTGCAATCTTCGGTCGAGTGCCCCATGGATCCTCCATGATATCCACATTGAGCATTGGGATTGTACCCCGGAGGGTAAGGTTCTGGCACAGGCTTAAGCGCTTTAGGCTCCACCAATGAGTTTTGAATCAGATGTGGGAGAAGTTGATTGTGCGACATAGGGACCGGGTGAAGAGGAGCAGTCCTTCTTTCCAAGTTGTTGTTGGGTCTATGCTGATTTCGGCGCTGATTTTGATAACTTCGGCCATGGGCTCGTTGATTTGCTTGAGGAGCGACCCACAGTTTACGGGACGAAGCTTTAGGCATGGCTGATTTCCCATAAGGATAATATGGCACTGGTAACGGTGCCTGTTGAGCAGATGAGGGGCCACAGAGTTTTGTTGGTACATCGTGAGAATACCCAATATTTGCTATGAATGCACTGGTTTCATCCTTCTCTTCCTCATGGAAATCGTTGAAAGATTCAATCTCACTGGCCTGACTGCTTGAGGCATCTTGGATTTGTCCACTTTTAAGGTAGCTTTCGAGGCGCTCTCCTACCATCACAAGGTCAGAGAAGCTTGATGGCGTACATCCAACCATTCTTTCAAGATAAGAACCTTCCAAACTGTTGATGAACATGTCAATCAGCTCACTGTCTAAGAGTGGTGGTTGCACTCTTGCTGCGAATTCTCTCCACCGCTGTGCATATCCCTTAAAAGATTCATTTTCATTCCGAGACAGACTTTGCAACTGCATGCGGGTGGGAATGGTGTCTAGATTGAACTGGTAAAACTTTAGAAAAGCGCTGGCTAAATCTCTCCATGATTGGATATGGCTTCTTTCTAAGTCTGTGTACCAACTTAATGATGCCCCACTCAGACTTTCTTGAAAACAGTGAATCATTAGCTTATCGTCATGAGTGTAAGGAGTCATTTTTCGACAGTACATCACCAAATGACGTCTTGGGCAACTAAAGCCTATGTACTTCTCGAAGTTGGGCATCTTGAATCTTGGAGGAATCACCAAGTCTAGCACTAGACACATATCAGCAGCGTCAAGGCCGGGCATATCAGGCACTCTCATCGCTTGAATTGTCTCCTCAAGAGCACAAAGCTTTTCTTCCATGGAATTAGTCAGTGGCATCCTCGGGGGTCGAGTATGAACGTTTGCTTGCGGAGGATGGTCATCAAGCGGAAGATCAAACAGTGGATTGTTCGTCACATTAAATCCTTGTGGGGGATCAACATTCTGGCGGTCGTTCTCTGACATAGCTACCTCAGTTTGCATTGTCTGACTCGGCCTTTCAAGGCGTCTATGTTCCTCTTGCTTCAACTGCTCTCACAAGTTCAACAGGAGTGTCGGGAAATCAACTGCGGGTTACGAACAGAGGATGAGTAAGCTCTTGGTATATGGTTAGGGGAGAAAATGCAAAATGATGCAAAGATTCTTATGCAAATGCAATGCAATGAGTGCACACGAGAACAAATCCACATCAAGGAATAAAGTTACAGATCCTGCAAGAAACACAAAAGGTATCTCTCCCATCGGGTGGGCAATCTATTGGTTTAAGAGAGGGTATCCCAAAGGCTTTTCAAACAAAGTCCCATGCACTAACCCTCAAAAGTTTTCCATCAGAACGACTACTTGTAAGACGGTAATCCTTTCAAAGGATGAACACAGAGTTATGTTTTAGCAACCTTCGGAATAAGGTTCTACAAAAGGTCCTCAGAGTCAAGGACTCCCAAGTTGGAAATAACGACGCCATTACGACTACACGTAAGACATAATCATCCCAAAGGGGTCTCATCTGAGCGGTGGAATTCGATCCAACTCAACGAGTCCTACGTCTCGCAAATCAGAAAGAATCCACCTCCTAACTTAGTGTATGCTAGAAAGCTCGGGTAGAAAGCTTTATCCTCACAAACCAAACCAATAAACCCAACAGGTTAGAAAGGAACACAACATAAAAAAAATAGATAAAAGCAAACAAGATCACACACGCGACAAACAAAATAGGTCTGGCTCGCTAGGAGTCCCCAGCAGAGTCGCCAGCTGTCGCTACTCAAAAAATGCGCGCAACGACGGGGAAGGCGAAAAGGAAAGGACAGAAGAGTCGCCACCAAACTTTATTTATCCCATGAGGGGAAAGGAAAATATCTAGAAAACCTTAAGAAAAAAAAGGACGGATAAGATGGTCTCGCAACCATGAATGGGTTCGGAAGCCGGTTATGCGAGGGGAAGGTATTAGCACCCCTCGCATCCATCGTACTCGATGGGAACCATTTGCTTGTCGAATGTGTGAATTTATTTGCTTAAATATTATGCTCTATAAAAAATGGTGTTCCAAAAGACAGGGAGAAAAGGGTTAGAAATAGGGAAAGGAGGTAACAGGGAAGAAGAGGGAAAGGACGAACTCGGTAGGACTTCGCGGTCCTAGGCCTACGTATTCTCAACGGATATGAGAAAGTCAGAGTCGACGTAGTTCGGGGAACTACATATATAAGGGGGAATGTGCTCGGCAAGGATTGTGGCCCTTGTGCCTACGTATCTTTACTTGAAAAAGTAAAGAATCAGAGCAGCCGTAGTTCGGCCTACGGTTGATGGGTGAGTTTTGGTAGACGATGCTATCGTGCGCATTCTAGCAGTTTAGGTGTTTTGCTGCTCGCATGTGAGGAGACTTAGGCGTTACCTGTTTGCGGTAGAACGGACGTAGCATGCCTTTCTGGGAAAGGGTGAAAAAGAAAAAGGGTGCTCGCTAGGATATTACAATCCTATGCCTACGTATTCTCAACATGCAAGAGAAATCAGAGCAACGTAGTTCGTGCCTACGGTGCGGATAACCGGTGCGTTTTGTGGATGATGTTATCGTACGCGTTCTAGCAGTTTAGGTGTTTTGCTGCTCGCTCGTTTGGAGACTTATGCGTACCTGTTTGCGGTAGAACGGACGTAACATATCCTTTGGGAGACTGGTTTTCGCCATGCGAGGCAAGATGTCACGTTTGATTGGTTGAATTGTTTTTTAGGGGCGAGATAGGTCCTCGGATAGTAACCCCTACGGGTAGTACCCAATTCTTTATCTCAAAGTTTTAGTTATAAAAGGGTGTGGCGAACGAGGCGTCTTCGTATTGAAAGACGAGCGTCGAAACCACTCTCACTACAGTGGGCATCCCTACGCTCGGAGAAGAAGAGGTCTACACCCAATCCTCTCTCTTTAATTCAATGCAAAGAGAACTTCATTCTCTTATTAAAGATGTTTTTGGTTTTGAATGGTAAGTGCTTTGCGACAGAGAACCCTACGGTAAACGTCAGCACTCGGGATAGGAGAAGGCCTACGCCTAACCACTCCACGACCATTCAAGTTTTTGTTGTGAAAAGATTTGAAAATGCACTCGGTATGGGACCGAGGTTTTACGTGAGAAAGGTTGCGAAAAGGAGTCGTGAAAGGGATAGGTGGTGGATGGAGGCGTGTCTTCGTATTGAAAGACGAATATCGAGACCACCCTCACTACAGTGGGCATCCCAACATTCGGAGAAGAAGAGGTCTACACCCAATCCTCTCTCTTTAATTCGATAAAAAGAGAAATGATTCCTTATTGAAAGGGATTTGAAAATGGACTCGGTACAGGACTGAGGGTTTTTAGGAGAAAAGGGGGTGGAGGCGTCTTTGCATTGAAAGAAGAATGTCTAAACCACCCACACTACAGTGAGCGTCTCGACACTCGGAGAGGAAGAGGTCTACACCCAATCCTCTCTTTTTAATTCAACACAAAGATAAATTTATTATGAGGATGGTTTGACAATATTTTTGAATCGAGTTGGGACAAGTAATGAAGAGAGAAAAGAAGTGGTCTCAGATCCAACATTACTCATCAATAACTTGACTGATAATGAATTACAGAGGTCTCGTCATCGACCAAAAAAATACGACAAATGAAATAAAAGTCGAAAGGTGACATAAAGTTGAAAATGAGAAAGAGGAGAAAAAAAGTCGGTCTCGGATCCTTCATTTCTCATCAATAATTTGATAGAGAATCGAAGGAAATTTCTTCATCGACCCTAACAGGAAATGGGACAAAATGTCCAATAACAAAAGGGAAATAAAATATAACTCTATAAGAATAAGAATAAAAAATTCTAAAATAATAAAATGAATCTTCTAAGAAAATACAATTAAAAATGTAATATATATTTGTAATGTTCTAAAAAAAGTTAAGAAAGAAAAATAATATATATATATATATATATATATATATATATATATATATATATATATATATATATATATATATATATATATATATATATATATATATATATATATGTATATATTTATAATATAATATACAGTACATAATATAATATTAACAAAGTTTAGAGTTTAAATAATAATTAAAAAAAAAGGTATAATATTTTCTTAAAAAATTTGTAGAAGAACAAGGAGTATGGTATAAAAACAAGGGGTGGTTGTGCTGATACAAATTGGGGGGTGTAGAAATTCGGTGGTGTGTATGTGGGATGGATAGAAATTGAGATGGTTCTGGACTAAGATGGGGATAACAGAGGCTCAATAACAATGCTGGATAGGCGGATTGGATCCTAGGCGGGTCACCCTTATCCAGCAACTAGAACGTAATAAAACCAAACCCTAGATACAAAAGAAAAAAAAAAGAAACACAGATGTGCAAAATCAAGAAATAAAAATCACGATCCGAAATTGCTTCCCACATTCCCCTCTCAAAACACAACCGTGTTTCACTATTTCCACCTTCAAAATCGATGGATCTCTTCACATCAACCGTATTCTCTCGATCCGTTTTCTCTTTATCACTGTTCCTTTCTCAATCTTTCCTGACGACACACGGTTGTTATGGTAGATTCGATGGCGGCACGATGATGGTTGAGGCAATGGAGGTATGGATGAGTTGATTAAGGTCTTGTAGAAGGGGGATGGTTTTATAGGTTTGTGGATCTTGTTTTGATTTCTCTTCCTCTACTTCTTCTGTTCTGTTTTCTGCTTTTTTGGTGTTGGTGGATGGGTTTTCGACTGATGAAAAGAAATGTTGGATTCGGAAAAAAAGAAGAAGAAGGGGATTCGAGGAGACAACGAAGAGTAAAATAGTTTCTGCTGTTGTTTATCGTGATGCAGGAAATGGCGGAAGGAAATGGGCTTCCGATGGCGAGGTGGTCTTTGTTGTTGTGGGTTTCGTTTGGAGGAGGTTGAGTGAAAGAAAATCGAAGGAGTTTGGATTTCTGGGTTTGAAGATTGGTTGGGTTTGAGTTTGAAGATTGAAGTTTTAATGGTGGTTTTGAGTTTCTGTTGAAGGTTTGTGAAGAATGGGTTTACGGTTTTGCAGAAGATTGGAAGTTTGGGTTTGAAGTGATTTGAAGAAAATGAACGGAGGTGGATTGAAGGTGTTGTTTGTTCAAAGCTTGATGATGAAGAATGGTAACAATGACAGAAGGAGGCGCTAGTTTTTTTTGAAGATTTGGAGAAGATGTACAGTAGCGGCTAGGTCTGCTGTGGGATTAGGGTTGGTCCCAACTCAAAGACAATGAACAGTGTATTTATACTCTAAAAGGCTGACACGTGGCACTGATTAAGGGCTTGGTTAAATGTTAAATGGTGATTAATGCTGATGATGCTTTGATTAAATTGTACTACTAATAAACTCCTAATTAATCTACACCACTAATTAATTTAAACTAAATAAAAATCTGAATAATAAAACAAATTAATTATAATTTAATAATACTAATAATTAAAATAAATTAAATAAAATAAACTATTTCAATATATTCTAAATAACTCTAACAATGTAATGAACCTATTTAACAAACTAAATTCTACTTACAAAAATCTATTTATAAATTATTAAAATAAAATATATTCTAAAGGAAAAATAAATAACTATCCTAATTCTAAAAATAAAATAAAACAATCTACTTAAATTAAATAAAAGTTAAAACAAAAATAATATACAGAAATTTAATATTTGAAAAGAAAAAAGGGAAAATGAAGATGAAAACAAAATTTACCAATATGCTCTTTGGCCACGTGTCACGCTCTCATTGGGCAAAATAAGTTGAGATTTGAGAAGCGCCCAATCGGGGTGGACACGTGTCCAAATGGCACAAAATTAAATGAAATATGCAAAAATAAATAATACGAAAATATTTACAAAAGCTAGCGGGCAAATTTAGGGTATGACACTACCCACAGCACATCACAAACCAGCATATAAGCTATTAAATCAAAGAAGGGTCAATCGCAACCGAAACCCCAGGCCACGACAACACCACGCAACAGGGAAAATTCATCCTGCTACGTTCGCTACACGCTCGCCTAGCGAGCTGCTAGCGAGCGTTCGCTACCTCCTCACCTAGCGAACTGCTAGCGAGCAAGAACAGAGGCTACAAACCTCGTTCGCTACCCCATTCGCCACAGCGAACCTCCAGCGAGCTCCTCGCTACTCCCTTCGCTGTCAGCGAGGGACATCAGGATCTCACTGTCCCAAGTCTGGGACCGTTCGCTGCACGCTCGCCTAGCGAGCTGCTAGCGAGCGTTCGCTGCGTGCTCGCCTAGCGAGCTGCTAGCGAGTCGCCTGCGAACAGCAACATTCAGTTCTGCTCCAGCACCTCCGAACTCACCAAAATCACCCGATTAAATCTAAAGTTGTTCCAGTAGCCTTAGTCTAACATATATCGTCTAACCTACATCATCTAATCACGATTCTAACCGTTAAACAACGATTCCTTTCGATTAAACCAAATTCAACCTAAAATGGAAAGTGTAGAAAAACTACCAACAATCCAACAAAATCATACATGATTATACACATTGATAGAATAATAAAGTTTCACACCCTTACCCGATCAATCGAAAGCTTTGGTGATGATTTCTTGAAGTTCTAGGTTTTCCTCTTCTTTTCTCTCCACTTTCTCTTCTCCTCTTTCTTTCTCTTGTTTTTCTTTCTATGTTACTATATTTTTTCTTTTCCTCTCTCATCTCATATTTCTATTTCTTTCCTCTCAAATTCTTTCCACACACTAATTAATCAATTCTCATAAAAATATCCACTTAGCATAATCACTAATGCCTAAAATACCCTCCAACCTATTTTTACCCGAAACACTCAAAATCGGTAAAAAAAATAGCATAATATGCACACATAACATATTAAACACATAAATCCTATATTTAAAATAATAATTCAATCAATTAAATTAAAAAGGACTCAATATAAAGGAAATCGGAATCGGGGCGTTACAACTCTCCCCCACTTAGGAATTTTCGTCCTCGAAAATATTACCTGATTCGAACAGCTCAGGATGCGACTCACGCATCTTACTCTCCAATTCCCAAATCATATTGCCTTCCGCAGCACCTCCCCATGCTACTTTTACAAGCGAAATATCCTTGCCTCTTAGGTTCTTAACTTCGCGGTCCAAAATCATAACCGGTAAAACCTCAACCGTAAGATTATCTCTTACCTCCACCTCATCCATAGGAATCACATGTGACGGATCTGGAACATACTTCCGAAGTTGCAAAATATAGAACACATCATGCAAATTCGAAAGATTCGGAGGCAACGCCACACGATAAGCCACCGCACCAACTCGTGCAATAATTTGATACGGACCAATAAAACGAGAAGTCAACTTCTTCGACTTCAAAGCACGACCCACACCCGTAACCGGTGTAACTCTCAAAAACACATGGTCACCTTCTTGAAATTCAAGATCCTTCCTTCTCTTGTCATGATAACTCTTTTGCCTATTCTGAGAAGCTTTCATCTTCTCCCGAATAAACTTCACCTTCTTCGTCGTTTGTTGTACCATCTCCGGTCCAACTACCGATCTCTCTCCGGTTTCATGCCAACACAAAGGTGTTCGACATCTCCGACCATACAAAGCCTCAAATGGTGCCATACCAATACTTGCATGAAAACTGTTGTTGTAAGTGAACTCAATCAATGCCAAAAAGCTATCCCAAACACCACCTTGCTCGAGCACACAAGCACGCAACAAGTCCTCCAACGATTGAATCGTCCTCTCAGTTTGGCCATCCGTCTGCGGATGATACGCCAAACTCAATCTCAACTTAGAACCTAAAGCCTTTTGCAAACCTTCCCAAAATCTCGAAGTAAATCTAGGATCTCTATCCGACACGATACTCTTGGGAACTCCATGCAACTTCACAATCACCCGAACATAAATCTCGGCTAACTTTTCCAAAGGATAACTAATATCAATCGGAATAAAGTGAGCAGATTTAGTAAGCCTATCAACAATCACCCAAATAACATTGTGACCTCTTTGCGTATTTGGTAAACCCGTAACAAAATCCATTGATATACTATCCCATTTCCATTCCGGAATATCCAACGGTTGCATCAAACCGCTAGACTTCTGATGTTCCACCTTAGACTTCTGGCAAGTCAAACACGAATACACAAACCGAGCTACATCCCTCTTTAATCCGGACCACCAAAAGATTTTCTTCAAATCTTGATACATCTTATTCGCACCCGGATGAATACTCAAATTACTCCGATGTCCTTCCTCCAATATCATCTTTCTCAAATCCACATCGTCGGGAATACAAATACGACCACGGAATCTCAAAACTCCAAAATTATCAACTTTAAAGTCCTCATTCTCATTCATCATCAAATCCACAAATTTCAAATCCAACTTTTGCTTTTCACGAACGGTAGCAAGAAAATCATTCGTAACATGCAACATACCAAGTTTCACACTTCTCGGCGTCATTTCACAAACCAAACTCAAATCTCTAAAATTCTCCAAAAGTTCCCATTCTCTTACCATCAATGTAGACATATGCACTAACTTCCGGCTCAAAGCATCGACTACAACATTTGCCTTACCCGGATGGTAATTCAAACCAAAGTCATAATCCTTCAAAAACTCTAACCACCTCCTTTGCCTCATATTCAATTCCTTTTGTTCAAATAAATACTTCAAACTCTTGTGGTCGATAAAAACTTCAAATCTCGCACCATAGAGATAATGCCTCCAAATTTTCAAAACAAAGACCACGGCCGCCAATTCCAAATCATGCGTAGGATAATTCTTCTCATGCACTCTCAATTTCCTTGAAGCATAAGCCACAACTTTACCGTCTTGCATCAAAACACCACCCAAACCGGACAAAGAAGCATCACAATAAACCACAAACGATTCCGTCGGATTTGGAAAAATCAAAACAGGCGCCGTTGTCAACCGTCTCTTAAGTTTAACAAAACTCTTCTCACAATTAATGTCCCAAACAAAAGTCTTTCCCTTACAAGTCAACTGAGTCAACGGAAGTGCTAACTTCGAAAATCCCTCAATAAACCTCCGATAATAACCGGCCAAGCCCAAAAAGCTTCGAATCTCCGTAACCGACTTAGGAGCCTCCCATTGCATCACCGCATCAATCTTGGACGGATCAACACAAATACCATTACCAGAAATAATATGCCCAAGAAAACTCACTTCCGATAACCAAAACTCGCACTTGGATAACTTAGCATACAATTGCTTCTCCTTCAAAACTTGCAACACAACCCGCAAATGCTCTTCATGCTCTTCTTGAGACTTAGAGTAAATCAAAATGTCGTCAATAAACACAACTACGAAACGATCCAACTGCTCATGAAGGATACGATTCATATATCCCATAAATACACCCGGCGCATTAGAAACTCCGAATGGCATCACAGAAAATTCATAATGACCATACCGTGTCCTAAAAGCCGTCTTTTGAATATCTTCTTCTTTAACACGAATCTGGTGATAACCTGACCTCAAATCAATCTTACTAAAAACACAGGAACCAACCAATTGGTCCATCAAATCATCAATTCTAGGAAGCGGATACTTATTCTTAATAGTCACCTTATTCAACTGCCGATAATCAATACACAACCGCATGCTCCCATCTTTCTTCTTTACCAACAATACCGACGCACCCCAAGGAGAAACACTCGGCCTAACAAATCTCTTTTCCAATAAATCATTCAATTGTCTCTTCAACTCTACCAACTCCGATGCCGACATACGATACGGTGCCATCGAAATCGGTCTAGTACCGGGAACTAGATCAATCGAAAACTCAACTTCCCTTTCCGGCGGTACATCCGTAATGTCCTCCGAAAATACTTCTGGAAAGTCACATACCACTGAAACCAAATCCAATTCAACCTTATTCTCTACTGACAGCGACCCAAACAAACAGAACACTTGAGCTTCATCCGCCAAAAGTTTCTTCAACTCTTTAGTGGATAGAAAACTCTCTTCCTCCTCATCTCCCAAAGATGGAAACCTCACCAACTTATGATAACAATCAATACGAACTCTATTATACTGCAACCAATTCATACCCAAAATCACATCTAATCCTTCTAATGGCAAACACACGAAGTCCATAATAAAGTCCTTACCATACATGGTCAAGGGACAACTCAAACATACCGAAGACGTAGTTACCAACCCCGAAGCGGGCGTCTCAATAACCATATCACCACCACAAGAAGAAAAACAAAAATCCAAACGCTTAGCGCACTCGAAAGAAATAAACGACTGAGTCGCTCCGGTATCAATAATAGCAAATAAAGGCATATTATTAATAAAGCATGTACCTTTAATCAACCGATCCGCATTAGTAGTGTCTGCACCCGCTAATGCAAATACCTTCCCGCTTGACGGAGCTTGCTTTGCCTTAGTACACTTTGTACTAATATGACCAACCTCCCCATAGTTAAAACACTTAATCACATTCCTTCTACATTCAGTTGTAGCATGACCGAGACCACCACAGTTAGCACACTTTTCCCCAACCTTCTTACACTCAAAAGATTTGTGCCCCACTTCGCGCACCTATAGCACTTAATGGGACCAGAACTTCCACCACCGGGTCTCTTAACAAAGTGTTCCCTATGCTTGCCTTTATCAGCAGGCGTCACATAAGGTCCACTCCTTACCGGTTGCTTTCCTTTCTTCTCATTTAAACTCTTATAGTGAGTAGAACGAGCTCTACTATCTTCTTCAAAGATCCTGCAGCATTCGGTCAAGTCCGAAAATCTTTGAATCCTCTGATAACCCACCGCTTGTTTGATCTCAGGACGCAAGCCATTCTCATACTTAGTGCACTTGGAAAATTCCGCCGTCACCGCATCATAGTGAGGATGGAACTTCACCAACTCCGTAAACTTAGCCGTGTAGTCAACCACGGACATGTTCCCTTGTTTCAATTCTAGAAACTCCATTTCCTTCTTTCCCTTCACACTCTCCGGATAATACTTCCTCAAAAATTCAGTGCGGAACAAATCCCAAGTTATTTCCTCATCATCAACTTCAAGAATTTGTCTTATGCCGACCCACCAGTCATAGACTTCTTCTCTCAGCATGTGAGATCCAAGTCTCACCTTGTTCCCCTCATCGCAATTCATAACTCTGAAGATCCTCTCGACCTCCTTCAGCCAAATCTGAGCACCGTCCGGATCAAACCTTCCTTTGAACACCGGCGGCTGATTCTTTCTAAACTCATCGTTAGCATTCACATTCAGCGCACCCTGCACCGCTCGAGCCATAGCCTCCAATGCCGCAGCCATAGCATTGTCATTACGACCATCCATATTCTGATTATTCCCAAAAATAACAACAAGGTAAAACAACCGTTCAACCAACAAAACAGCGAGACAGATACAACTGACTCAACACTGGCTCTGATACCACTTAATGTAACACCCCCTTTCTATACCCCCAAAATAAACAATTAAATCATTTAGGCACAAATTCAAAATTTCATCAGAGTACATTTGCAACGTGGCATAAAAGGGAAATATCACATTATCATAAAAATTCCAACACATACAACACCTGCTCAAACGGATATGCAACAACAGGGTAGCACCCACAAGAAATATTTAGAACAAGGCGGAAATATCCAAATATTCCATAATTCTCCAAAACATAAGTTCACATATACAACTATCATTCAACATGTTTACAAAACATATCATCAGCAGATACATACACAGATGTATCACAAAAAAAATCAAAATAATTCCTATCTACCCGGTGCTACATATCAGAGCCGACCGACCAAAAAGGGAAGAAGCCACGCTTCACAAAAATACCTCCAGCAATCTAATCTACAATGCCTCATAGAGCATTAAAAGAAACAACAGAAGGGTGAGAAACGATATCATAATAACAATGCATATAAACATATATGTATATGTATATATATATATATATATATATATATATATATATATATATATATATATATATATATATATATATATATATATATATATATATATATATATATATATATATATATATATACATAATATCCAATATACGTCTTTCGCATTCTCACCGCAACTCACCTCGTCATACCGCACATCGCAATGTATTCACATTATCTATTTACAAATAGAACACCATGCATATACAATATGCGTCAACAGTGTTTATATCAGTTCATAAACACACAAAACATACATATACATACATTCACAAATACATGTGTCTTCAAGCATACCAATCATGCCAATCATCAACAATTGATATAAACATTTACAATTATGTTCATTCACCATACACCATGCAAGATGTCAACATGCAACTCATAAAGACTGACACACGATTCTATGCAGATGCAAATGCGGTACCGACTCATTTCAGCAGGTTCAATTGAAGAACCAAATAACCATCGCTCACACCCCACATGGGCACACGAGGTTCTGCAGATTCTACACGGAATCAAAATAACCATCGCAACATACGAGGTTCTGCAAATCCACCGAGGGATCAATAATTAACCATCGCTCACACCCCACAAGGGCACACGAGGTTCTGCAGATTCACCGAGGAATCAATCGACACAAGAATGCATACCATGATGCTTCACATGCAACATGACTCATGACACTCTTGAAACGCACACATGTTTACAAACATACTCATGCATTCTACACTTTCATCGCATATATTCAGACAAACATCATAAATTTTTAATCGAGCTAAACAATGCACATAATTGCCCAAACGGCCACAATTCATAATCTAGGATTCACGCCATACGGCTACCTACAGCACATCACAAACCAGCATATAAGCTATTAAATCAAAGAAGGGTCAATCACAACCGAAACCCCAGGCCACGACAACACCACGCAACAAGGAAAATTCATCCTGCTACGTTTGCTACACGCTCGCCTAGCGAGCTGCTAGCGAGCGTTCGCTACCTCCTCGCCTAGCGAACTGCTAGCGAGCAAGAACAGAGGCTACAGACCTCGTTCGCTACCCCGTTCGCCACAGCGAACCTCCAGTGAGCTCCTCGCTACTCCCTTCGCTGCCAGCGAGGGAGATCAGGATCTCACTGTCCCAAGTCTGGGACCGTTTGCTGCACGCTCGCCTAGCGAGCTACTAGCGAGCGTTTGCTGCGTGCTCGCCTAGCGAGCTGCTAGCGAGTCGCCTACGAACAGCAACATTCAGTTCTGCTCCAGCACCTCCGAACTCACCAAAATCACTCGATTAAATCCAAAGTTGTTCCAGTAGCCTTAGTCTAACATATATCGTCTAACCTACATCATCTAATCACGATTCTAACCGTTAAACAACGATTCCTTTCGATTAAACCAAATTCAACCTAAAATGGAAAGTGTAGAAAAACTACCAACAATCCAAAACAATCCAACAAAATCATACATGATTATACACATTGATAGAATAATAAAGTTTCACACCCTTACCCGATCAATCGAAAGCTTTGGTGATGATTTCTTGAAGTTCTAGGTTTTCCTCTTCTTTTCTCTCCACTTTCTCTTCTCCTCTTTCTTTCTCTTGTTTTTCTTTCTATGTTACTATATTTTTTCTTTTCCTCTCTCATCTCATATTTCTATTTCTTTCCTCTCAAATTCTTTCCACACACTAATTAATCAATTCTCATAAAAATATCCACTTAGCATAATCACTAATGCCCAAAATACCCTCCAACCTATTTTTACCCGAAACACTCAAAATCGGTAAAAAAAAATAGCATAATATGCACACATAACATATTAAACACATAAATCCTATATTTAAAATAATAATTCAATCAATTAAATTAAAAAGGACTCAAAATAAAGGAAATCGGAATCGGGGCGTTACAGGGGGGGGGGGGGGGGGTCTAAGGCAGCGCTTGTAAAAAGCGCTGCTAAAGGGTGGGCTATGGCAACGCTTTTGCAAAAGCGCTGCTAAAGGGGGGGTCTAAGACAGCGCTTTTTGAAAGCGTTGCTAAAGGGGGGGATGGTTGGGGGAATTATGCAGCGCTTACAAAAGCGCTGCTAAAGGGATAAAAAAGCGCTGCTAAAGGTGCTGCTGAAGGGAGCTTTTAGCAGCGCTTTTTCATTGAAAAAAAGCGCTGCCTTTACCTTTAGCAGCGCCACTTTTGGCAGCGCTTTAAAGCGCTGCTAAAGGCCAAAAAAAGCGCTGCTAAAGGTCTTTTTTGGCATAGTGCTCGTTTTTTTCTCATAGAATCAATCAATCAACAACCCTTATCCCTTTGGAACTTTAACCAACAGTCAATACTTTCTCAAACCCTTTAGGGGAACTATAAATACCCTGATTCAATTCCTGTCAGGATATGTAGGCACAAAATGTGACGTCTTGGAGAGTATACTTATAGAATTAAACCACTAGGTCTTTCATCCTTAAGCAGGTAACCTTAGCAATAAACACCATTAAAATAAGAGGTTCTTGTAAAGTACTACAGAAACTTAGGATGCTAGCACCTTCCCTAAGTTTAACCAACCCCCGAACCTATAACTCTCTAACTTTTGCATTTGCATTGCATTGTGGGTAATTTAATCTTTTTCCCTTCCTTTGGACAAATAAAAGATTGGTGGTGAACTAAATGAATTAAGATTCAAATTAATTAATAATTTGACATCCAATTTCACAACGACAGTAATCATAAAAGAAAAATATCAAAGGATGAGAGGAGGGAAGAACCAACATGTGATCTTGTTTGTGTAAAATTAAAATGATAAGTGGGATCTTCGGGTTAAAAATTAGGGTATGACACATACCTTCAACATTGAAACCGCCCACTCGAAAAGGTGACTATGAGAATCTTGTTCCAATAAACATGGGATCCTAACCCAATTAGAAAGCCTCTTTCAAACCAAGGAGATCTTAGGGAAAAAATGAACAAATGACAATTATCTTCATCACAACGGAAAAAAAATGCAAATACCTTGCTATGAGAATTTGAAATAATCCCTCTTCGAGCTAAATTTAAATGAGTGGGGAGCCTATCCATCAACAAGCGCAAGAAAAATATTCACCTTCAATGGAATTTTCGATTGCCAAACCAACTCCAAAGCCACTTTTTGATCACTCTCCAAGGCTTGCCAACCCAGATTAGACGTAATATAGTCATAACACGGCTTGATCGTGAATTCACCATGAGCTCCAATTGGCCAAACAACTATATCATGACAAAGGGTGCAAATGATTGATTTCCTTCAATACCATAAGCAGTTCTTCTAGTTCAAAATGAGCACCTACCAATTTGAAGTTAGTGTTCAAACTTATATTCCACTACCAAGTTGAATTTACCCAACATCCAAATTCCCTCACAGGCCCATCTTTGTTAATTGCTGCAACAAATAGTGCAGGAATAAGGAAGACCAACAAAACATTTACAATCCATGACGACGACCAAAATGGAATAACGCTACCACCAACAAGTTTACATGTCACAATCTTAGAAAAAATTCCTGCTGTCACCGAATTTCCAATAAGCATAAGATCACGTCACCATATCGAGTGATGTTATTTAATTAAAGGATCAACATGGAACAAAACTTTAGACAGTAAGCTTTTGTATCTTGCCTTTAAAATTCCACTCCACAAAGCTTTTTCGTCCATCAAAATTCTCCACAACCATTTAAAGATCAAGGAAATATTGAAAGCTCCAACTTCTTTGACACCTAAACCACCCAATATTGTTGGTTTATACACAATACTCCAGCTAACCATTACTAGCCCATTTTTCTTCGGGATGCCCGACCAAAAAAACCGCCTCTGTATGGAATTGATTTGCACAAGAACCTTTTTAGGAGCTTTGAAGAATGAGAGGTAATTGTCATACCCCAAATTTATTCTACCTTTCTCAACTTTCTTGCTGTAAGATCATATGGCCTTTGGCCATGAACCCTTAAGAATTAGGTCATAGGATCTCGCGTGTATGCTAATTATGACTAACAAACTTGTGTAGGTGCATTAAATTTAAATGGATATAGTACTCATTCTCATGGTCAAGTACTTCAAGACATGACCAATTGATTCTGATTCAAAGTGGTCATTGGGTTTCTATTTTATTTGGGCCCCACTTTTAGATCTCTTTCTCTTTCTCATTCTTTGGTTTCTTATAGTTCAAGGTATTGTTGTAAGTTGTTCTTTAGGACATGGTGCATTGATCTCAAACTTGAGTTCTTTGTTGGGCTTTGATGCATTCTTGTTTTAAATCAATTTGGTCCATGGTTTATGTTATCTCAAATTTGGTTTCAAGATTAATTTCAAGATAACGTTTGGGCTTTATAACTTTATTTCTCAAGTATCATTGCAAATGGATTTCAGGACTATATCTCCTTAAATTCAAGTTTGGGCCATTATTCTTCAAGAGTTTTGGCCATTGTTAAGAGCCCTTCATGGTTACAATTTCAAACATAAAATTCATTCACCATTCTAAGATTCAAGTTTCAAGTTCATTTCATGTGCATCATTCACCAATTCAAGTTCATTTCAAGTAACCAAGACAAAATAAATTCAAATGGTCAAGGTTATGCTTATGGTTTACTTAGAATTCAAGTTACAAGTGATGAGTTTGCCAGTGAAGAGTGTATTATACTTGATTGAAGCTTTTAAGAAAAATCAAGTATTGTCTTGGAAGTGTCACTGGGGTTGTGACTGAATAGGAAGTGAGAGGGGGATCTCATATCTAAAGGATGTCTAGGTAGAAGTTGCACAAGGTAGGGATTAGGCGAGAAGTTGTAAACGAACGAGTTTAGCTTTGAACTAATACTGTTATAGTGAATTTCCTTCCTGGTTTGGTAGCCCCATGACGTAGGTGCGTTGCACCAAACTAGTTTAACAATTCTAGTGTTATTTTTACTTTTCTGTCATTTAATTTTCTACACATTTTACTTATGTGATCAAGCTGTTGTTGATCCTGGTGTTGTGACATTTGTCTCGACATCTGATATCTACGTGCCAGAATTTCACTATTGTTCAAAGCACATATCCAGATTTAATGCACAACATGTGTGATACATCATATTTTCATAATATAGCTATATTGGCTCCTAAGAATGCAATTGTGGATGCCATAAATGACTACATATTGGATCTAATACCTAGAGAAGAAAAAACTTATTTGAGTTATAACTCTCCATGCAATCCCAAATCAGATGTTGACATGTCAGATGATGTGCGCACTCATGAATTTCTAAATACCATTGTTTCTTCTAGACTTCCAAATCACAAATTAAGATTGAAAGTTGGAGTCTCGATCATGCTATTGAGAAATATAGACTCGTCTTTAGGATTGTGCAATGACACCCGATTGATAATTACGAATATGAGAAGGTATATGCTTGAAGGAAAAATTATATCGACAAGAGTATATGGGATGGTAAAAAGCTTCAGATAAAAAGTTCCTTTCAAATTTAAGTGGTGGCAATTTCTATTAATTGTTTCATTCGCTATGATTATCAACAAGAGTCAAGGTCAATCACTCATAGGGGTGCTCAAATAAACCGGTTATTTAAATAGTCCATATCCATATTCAAATTCGGTTATTAAAACCCGGTTAATTGTTAGTATGATTTTAACCAAATCCACATTTTGGATATATTTTTAATATTATTTTAACCAAATTCATAATTTGGACATCCATATCCAAAATAAAAACCAAATTAGTCAATTATTTTAATTAAAAAAAAACTTTGAAATTTTTTTTCAAAAATAAAATATTTTTCTGAAAAAAAAAATTAATTTTTTTCAGTAAATAAAATTTTTTTTCAAAAAATTTTAAAAAAATGATTTATGTTTAAAATTTTAAAATAACTATTGTTTTTTTTAACATCAATATTATTTAAAAAAACATTATGATTTAAGAAAAATCAATTTTAAAATAAAATTAAATCAAAACTAATTATAAAATTGATTATGGATATAACCGGTTTATAACCATTTTAAAAGATAAAAATCGGTTATAAAAGAATTGGTTTTAATAACCGGTTATAACATATGGATTATTTATGGTTATGGATTGGTTATGGACATTAACCATCCATGAGCACCCCTAATCACTCAAATATGTTGTAGTGTGTCTAACCTATCAATTTTATTTCATGAACAACTATATATTGCACTATTTAGAATTACTTTAAAAATAGATTTAAAGATACTAATAACGGATGATAAAGGTGAAAATTCAAATATAACTGAAAATGTGATTTAAAAAAAATATTTTAGAATGTTCAAAATTAATTATTAAATTATTTATATAAAACTATATAGTTTCTTTTATGACATTTAAAACTTTTTTATTTTCATTTGTGTTATTTCATTCAGCACAATTATTTGTTTTATTTATAAAAACTTATATTATTATTCTAATATAAATGTTATATATAATATTTTAAAATACACGTACGTCTAATTGTAACTATCAAACACAATTCTATTAAGTTCATTGCTCCAAAGTATTACTACTTTTATCTTCTAGGTATGTGCTTCAAATAAATAAGAAGTGATTATTGAGTTGAAATTATTATTTTTAATTTAACCAACTTTATATTTCGACGCCTACGTACAAGTATTAATATCCTTGATCTTTGTTGGAGCTCTTAAGATGTGGGTTGGGATCCATATTCATATACATTATAGACTTAGCAGTAGCTACGCCAAAAACAAATTTGACATAGGCTTTATTTTCGATATGCATGCCTTTAAAAAAAACTTAGTAACATGTTATTTTCTGATATTTCTAATGTAGAAGAATTAAATTGAATATGACACCACAAGTTTTGGAGACTTAATTGCTGCAATGCTGCATGGATGCCATATGCATCAAAAACTTAGTAACAACTCACTCAAGACAATAATGGTAGCACACAAGCTTTGGAGATATAAATATTGCAATGCTTCATGGAATCCATATGCGCCAAATATCTAATAGTACAGGTTTTGAGGTGCATGCATGGATGCCCTGTGGAAGGCTAAAAATTATTTTCGAGGTCACCTGCATGGAAGCCAAGTGCTAAAGCCATGAATCCATTTGGAGGAATCAATAATGAGCAATACGACAAATTTACATGCAACTAGTTATGCATGAAGTCTATATAAAGGGGATTCTGTAACACTTTCATATACACTCACTAAGTCTTACACAATTATCATTTCTTCATAGCCACTCAAATGGAGTTTGCACATCTCACTGCTTTATCTCTCTTTTGTGTAAGCTAAATATTTTCTACTCTGCAAAATATAATTCATGTATAGTTTTTATTCAAAATTATCGTGAATATTTTATGCAGTTGGCTTTCGTGGGAATCACTGCGACATCACCGGGAGAAGATTATTGGCAATCCATTTGGCCAAACACTCCATTGCCAAAGACCTTCTCTGATCTGTTGATTCCTAGTTAGTAATTTAAATTATAAACTTCCACTTCTCTTCATCATTAGAATATCTTATTTGAAAAACTATATATCATGATTTAAGAACTAATCATTTTCGTTTTTAATGCGGCAGATGGAAAAACTAATAGTCTACCCATCAAAACTGAAGAATTGAACCAATACTCGACGCTCTTTTTCGAACACGACCTTCACCCTGGGAAAACCTTTCACTTGGGTAACACTCATCCGGTAGGAAATGTAATTCGACCATTCACAAAATCAAAACAAGGTATAACAGATTCCATATGGCTGGCAAATAAAGATGAACAAAGTCTTGAGGACTTTTGTTATAGTCCAACTGCTATAGCAGAACACAAACATTGCGTATCAACCTTGAAAGCAATGATTGACCAAGTCATTTCACATTTTGGAACGACAAAGATTAAGGCAATTTCAAGTAACTTTGCTCAAGATCAAAACCAATATGAGGTGGAAGAAGTGAGAAAAGTTGGAGAAAATGCAGTGATGTGTCATAGATTGAATTTTAAAAATGTAGTATTCAATTGCCACCAAGTAAAGAAAACAACCGCTTATGTGGTCTCATTGGTAGGCCAAGATGGAACTAAAACTAACGCTTTAACAGTCTGTCACCATGACACTAGAGGTATGAATGCTGAGTTGCTGTATGAAGCACTAGAAGTTACTCCTGGAAGCGTCCCTGTATGCCATTTCATTGGCAATAAAGCTGCTGCTTGGGTGCCAAATCATACCGTGGATAATCGATGTTAAATATGGTTGCGCACTCATCTCTCATTCAATAATTTCATGTTTGTGATTTGATGATTTTCATCTTCAGTTTTGAGGGAGAAGTGTGATGTGCAAGAACCGGATGCTATGTATTTTAAATAAAACAAGTTATAACTATGGGAGTGTCTTAGTACTCAATGGTATCTAAATCATCGTATTCTATGGCGAGTACACGAATGCAAGTTAGAAATTTATAATAATAAAAAGTTTGTGTTTAAATTAATATATAACTGACCTATGTTCCTTACATCGTGGTTGGAAAAACGTATATTATTTTATTTTTTCGGCTATAAAGAAGAAATTGTTATACATTATTGTTTAAAAAATATAGTACAAAAGTAGAGTATCTTATACATTATTGTTTAAAAAATATAGTACAAAAGTAGAGTAGAAATACAACACTCTTTCTTCTAACACCAATTACAAGTTTTTTTTTCTTCAAAAGCTAAAAGATGCATATAAAATTAATTAAGGAGCACAAGTAGTTGCAATAGTACAGAAACAGAAAACAGAATGACTTACAAGCCAAAGCAGACAACACCAAAACCACAAGGACCATCGAACCAGAAAACAAACCAAGCCACAATAATGAAATTGCCCACCAAATAGCAGCAAAGACCACACAAAAATACAGGATAAAAAACAATTAATATGCCAGCCAAAACTGAGACAAACTGGTGCAGATCACACCGATGAAAGACTCTGCTGCTGCTAAACAGGCCCCAGTCGAGAGCAGACGATGAAGGAAGCGCTGCGGCTCCAAAACAGCTACAAGCGCCTCCAAAAACGAGAAAACTTCCTCCTCCAAACAGAGGATAAAAGATCCACAAAATCGATAACCCAACACAGCACTCCAACCAAAGCCGCAAATAAAAAACGACGCGAACCAAACCACTGCTGCACGAACTAAAACTATGACCAAAACAGAATTCCCACCAGCAACCTCTATGAGCAGAATAAAGAAATTCCAACGCGCCACGATAACAAGATAATATGATTGCTTCAGACCGCAAACCAACAACCGAAATCACAACCACTAACAGAATACAACCTCGATAACTCCAGATCAGCCAGTTGAGCAGCAAAACCACTGCACCGGCATGTTAAAGTTAAAGTATTAACAAGTGTGAGTAGGGTGGATAATAGTCCCACATTGGATAGAAATGTGGTGACTTGAGCATTTATAAATAAGAGAACCCACACACCTATCACCTTAAGGTTTTGGGTTAGTATGTGGTGTGTCTCTCACAAAGGTTGCTCTAGAAAAAGTCCCACTATGTTCAATGCTCCCTAGTTGAAAGTCCAACAGTGGTATCTTGAGCCTTTGGTTCGAATAAAGGGAACAAATTACTTGTATCGAAAGTATCCCCACAGGTTGTGGGTTGAGTGTCAGTTGAAGTTTCCGCTTAAGTGAGCATTTATAAATAAGAGATCACCTTAAGGTTTTGGGTTAGTATGTGGTGTGTCTCTCACAAAGGTTGCTCTAGAAAAAGTCCCACTATGTTCAATGCTCCCTAGTTGAAAGTCCAACACGGCAAACCGCACCTTTTCCAGTGCTGTTGAGATACCAATTCAGTTTGAGACGTAATATCAGATACATGATTAAAAAAAATGGACATTCAAAAAAATAGGTGGGAGACCGACTCCTCGCTCCCGCACCCACTACAGCAAAAGAAAGATCCAAATGTGATGAGTCAAATGCCGCTGCCGTGACTAACGAAGTCAAATTACGAAAACTGAAGTATCCAAATGAAAACTCTTCTTGGATCTCTAGATGCGTGGGAGGTGACCAAAGATGGGTTTGAAGAACCAACAGACACTGCGGGATATACGACAGCTCAAAACAAAGCGTTGAAAGAGACGCGATCAAAGGATAAGACGACATTGTACATGCTGTTCCGAGCAGTTGACGAATCAGGCTTTGAAAAAATTGTCGGTTCGACTACGTCGAAAGAAGCATGGACACGTTAGAAAAAGTGTTCATAGGAGCTGACCGAGTGAAGCAAGTTCGACTCCAAACTCTTCATGGCGAATTGGAGAGAATGCATACGAAGGATTCAAAAACTGTATCTGACTACATCGCGCGTGTACAAACAGTGGTGAACCAACTCACTAGAAATGGCGAAAGGGTGATTGATGCACGAATTGTCGAAAAGATGTTGAGATCTTTAATAGATAAATTTGAATATATTGTGTGTGCAATAGAAGAGTCGAAGGACCTTTCGACGCTCTCAGTCTAAGAGCTCGCTGGTTCTCTCGAAGCACACGAACAACATAAGATAAAAAATAAGGAGGAAGCAGTCGATGAAGCACAACAAACCAAGGAGTCAATAAAAGACAAAAAAAATACTCTACTCTCAAAATTTTAGATGTAGAGGACTTGGTCATGGGGTCGTGAAAGTGGTCGAAGTGGTCAAAACAACAATCTTGAAGGATATTATAATAAAGATAAAGGATAGTCGAATCAACCAAACTGGCGTGGAATAGGACGTGGTCGAGGAAGGGGTGGAAGGTCGAATTACTCCAACTTCGAATTCTACAAGTGTGGGAAGTATGGTCATTATGCAAAGGATTTCAAATCCTACAAATTCTATAATTGTGGTAAAATGGGATATGTTGCAAAAGGTAGAAGGTTTTCTTTTGATGGCTCAAAATGAAATCAACACCAACGACATTCTGTGGTACCTCGACTCAAGGGCAAGAAACCATATGTGTGGTCACGAATATTTGTCCAAAGAGATGCAAAAGATTGAGGATGGTCATGTGTCATTTGGGGATGCGTCGAAGGTGAAGGTGGAAGGCTAGGGTACAATTTGTTACTTACAGAAGGATGGCTCGATTGAATTAATCCAAGATGTTTTTATGTACCAGATCTCAAGACCAACATCTTGAGTTTGGGGCAACTTATAGAAAAAGGCTATTCGATACTTATAAAATATTGGATACTACATTTTAAGGACAAGCTAGGGCATCTGATTGCTCGTGTCGAAATGGAAAGAAATCGAATGTACAAACTGAATCTGAGAAGCATTCGAGAAAAATGTTTGCAAGTCAGTGTCGAAGACAAGGCGTCACTATTACATCTACGCTTTGGTCATCTACATCATGCTGGTTTAAGAAGGTTGGCGAAAACGAACATGGTGCACGGGCTACCAGACATAGAGTATGAGAGCACATTTTGTGAAGAATGTGTTCTTGGAAAACAGACGAAAACCTCATTTCAAAAGAAGGCGGAATATCAAGCTAAACATATTCTGGAATTGGTTCATACTGACATATGTGGGTCAATCACTCCAGAATCATTCAGTTGCAAAATGTACTTCATTTCTTTTATCGACGATTTCTCACGAAAGACCTGGGTTTACATCTTAAAAGAAAAATCCGAAGCATTTGAAATGTTCAAGAAATTCAAAGTAATGGTGGAGAAGGCAATTGATAGACATATCAAGGCCATTCGATCCGATAGAGGTGGTGAGTATACTTCAACAAATTTCATGAACTATTGTGAGAAGGAAGGAATAGGAATATTTTTAACTGCGCCATATTCTCCTCAACAAAACGGTGTGGCTG
The DNA here is from genome assembly GCA_963859935.3 of Lathyrus sativus. Taxonomy (NCBI): domain Eukaryota; kingdom Viridiplantae; phylum Streptophyta; class Magnoliopsida; order Fabales; family Fabaceae; genus Lathyrus; species Lathyrus sativus. The sequence continues at coordinate 457,280,162 of OZ012736.1, read as the reverse complement.
AAAGGAAGACCATAACTATTCTTGACATGGTTCGTTCAATGTTTAAGAGCAAGAACATGTCAAAGGAGTTATGGGCAGAAGTTGTACAATGTGCCATTTATGTTCAAAATAGATGTCCTAATGTAAAGTTACATGATAAAACACCACAAGAGGTATGAAGTGAAAAGAAACCAACAATTTCTCATCTAAAAGTGTTTGGCAGTGTGGCTTATGCTCATGTACCGGATCAACAAAGAACAAAGCTTGAAGACAAAAGCAAAAGGTATGTATTTATTGGATATGATGAGAGGACAAAATGGTACAAACTACTCGACCCAACAAGCAAGAAGGTGATAGTCAGTCGAGATGCGCGAATAAATGAGTCAAGCAAATGGGACTGGAAAAATTTGACAGAAACTATTGTCAAAGAAGGAGAATATCAGTCGCTATACCAACTAGCATACCAACAAACTCTGAAATTACTGACAGTGAAGATGAAGTTTGACAACCCAGAATACGAAGTCTGCAAGATTTGTATATTTTGACAAGTGAGGTGCACCTTGTATGTCTCTTGGAAGATGCTGAAAATATCAGTTTTGAAGAAGCATTGCAAGACAATAAGTGGAAAACTGCCATGAACGAAGTCAACCCATTGGTATGAAGTGGGTATTGAAGAAAAAGATGAATGTTCAAGGCGAAGTGGAAAGATATAAGGCGCGACTTGTTGCAAAGGGATACAAGCAGAAGGCAAGAATTGAATATGACGAAATATTTGCTCCAGTTGCTAGAATGGAGACAATTCGACTACTAATCTCACAAGTTGCTCAATACAAATGGTCACTATTTCAAATGGATGTCAAGTCTGCATTTCTGAATGGTATGCTCGAAGAAGAAGTCTACATCGAACAACCACTTGGGTATATAAAAGTTGTAGAAGATAAGAAGGTGCTAAAATTGAAGAAAGTACTTTACGGGCTGAAGCAAGCACCACGGGCATGGAATACACGTATTGACACATATTTTAAGGAGAATGGGTTCAAGCAATTTTCTTATGAGCATGCCTTTTATATAAAGAAGAATGGAGGTAACATGCTTCTTGTTGCTCTCTATGTCGATGATCTCATCTGCTTGGGTAGTAATGATCAGATAATAGAAGAATTCAAAGGCAAAATGACACGAGAATTTGAGATGACAGATTTGGGTCTGATGAGATTTTTTCTTGGCCTGGAGGTTAGAAAAGTGGAGGAAGGAATATTCATATCAGAGGAGAAGTATGCAAAGGAAATCCTAAAAATATACAAAATGAAAGATTGTAATCTAGTTTCGACACCAATGGAACCAGGTGCAAAGATGTCGAAATTGGATGGAGGAGAACGAGCCGAAGCAGGTAGATACAGGAGTCTGGTGGGTAGTCTTTGTTATTTCACATGTACAAGGCCAGACATTTCTTTAAGTGTCGGAATTGCAAGTCGATTCATGGAGGAGCCAATATATTTACATTGGAAGGCATTGAAGAGAATCCTCGGGTACATCCAAGGAACTTGTCATTTGAAATGTTTTACTCAAGAATAGAAGATTACAAGTTTGTTAGTTACTTCGACAGTGATTGGGGCGGAGATATAGACGATCAAAAAATCACTTCAGGATATGCGTTCTTCATCGAAAATAATGCATTTACTTGGATTTCCATGAAACAGACGATAGTAACACTTTCGACATGTGAAGCTGAATATGTAGCAGCATCTTTGTGTGTTTTTCATGCAATATGACTTAGAAAATTGTTGAACCAGATGGATCTGAAGCAAAAAAGTGCAACAGAGATTCGTATTGACAACAAATCTGCAATTGAGCTAGCAAAGAATCAAGTAAGCCATGAAAGAAGCAAACACATGGACGTTTATTTTCATTTTATCAAAAACCATGTGAAAGAAGGAAATGTGGAACTGACACATGTTTCGAGTAAGGATCAAGCTGCAGATATCTTTACAAAACCTCTACCAAAAGTACTCTTTGGTAAATGTAAGAAGATGATTGGCTTACAGGATAGTAGAAACATTTAAGTTTACATGGGAGTTTTGTTGAATAAACATCAATGTTATATTAAGTGGGTTTCTATTAATAAGTTAGTGGAAAGACAAAGAGTCTGTTATAGTTGGAAGGCCAAGAGATAATGGCCTATTAATAGTATTTATTTTCTTTAATTTCCTAGAATAGCAGAAGTCTCTGGGTCTATATAAAGGCCAAGATTGTATTTTCATTTCAACATAATATATAAAAGTAGTGCTTCTGTTATCAATTCCTGCCAGCAACCTCTATGAGCAGACTAAAGAAATTTCAACGCGCCACGATAACAAGAGGATATGATTGCCTCAGACCACAAACTAACAACCGAAATCACAACCACGAACAAAATACAACCTCAATAACTTCATATCAGCTAGTTGAGCAGCAAAATCACCGCACCTATAAACCGCACCAGTTCCACAGAAAATGCAGCGAATAAATCAGTACAGCCCAAAACAGCTCTAGGATACGAATACCAGAAGGAAAAACTATCAATTATGCTGCTTGATTTGATTTTCAATTAATTCCAAGACCATCGTTTCACAAATTCAAACATGTTGATCATATTGATATCCTTATCTTTGAATAGCTTGTCATTTCTTATTCTCCAAATACACCAAATACAAGCGAACCATATCGCCCTAACCCTCTCGACGAAGGCTATTCTGCTGTCAATTAGGCCTTCGAATTGAATAAGATGATCTATCCCATTACTGCAGTGTAGTTGAGATGCCAATTCAGTTTGAGAATACACCAAATACAGGCGAACCATATCGCCCTAACCCTCTCGAAGAAGGCTCTTCCGCTGCCAATTAGGCCTTCGAATTAAAGAAGATGATCTATCCCATTATTGCAATGATGTTGAGATACCAATTCAGTTTGAGACGTAATACCATATACCTGCAAAAATTGGACATTTAAAAAAATAGGTGGGAGACCAATTCTTCACTCCCGCACTGTTGCGGTGAGAATCGTGATACCAAGCTATTGATTAACTTGAATCTTAATTCTTAAATTCACAACCGGACTTTAATTTATCCAAAGGAAAGGTCTAAAGAAAGAAAGAACCTTTTGCGCGATGTTACAACAACGCTAAGAGATTCGGGGATCGGGGGTTGGCTATGCATAGGGTAGGTATTTCACATCCTAAACATCTGTAGTACTCTACAGGAACCTTTTGTTTGTTTGCATGCTAAGTTTGCTAAGTATTTGCTATGGTTTGGTATTGGGTAAACGGTTAAGGAGATAGGTAAAGACCTAAAGATAGTTTCTAAATTTGCTCGCAAAGACATCGCGTCCTCTGCCTACGTATCCTAACTAGGATAGAATCAGAGCAATTGTAGTTCACCTCACTAGGGTTGAAGAACACTTGATTATGATCAAGGTTCAAAGGGGAACAAACATAACAATGTTTGTGTAGAGTTTTCTAAAACTTCCTAAGCTAAGTTGCAGGGGAAGTAAGAAGTCATGACGATAATTCTTACACAGAGTTGACGAACTCTTTCCTAGGGTTCTAGTTGAAGAACACTCCTAGTATGGGTGGGTTTCTTAGACTTCAAGCGAATTCTAAAGGTTTCTAAACTAGGGTTGAAGTGACTTAACAAAGTCAAAAGAGTTAAGATTTTGGTCCAAGACAATGACAGTCAAGTGGACAAACCTTCCTTTGGAGGGACAAATGATTAGGCAATTGGATGAAAGCTAACAAGCTTCATCACTTGGGGAAAGAAATTTTAACAAAGTACAAACATATTAAAGCATGAGGAATATAGAAGACAATGATTATGATCAAGGATTAACCAACACATTACAATGAGCAAGTATTTTGAGTAGGATGAATGGTTACAACCAAGCATGGTAAGCATATTACAATAAGCATGTCTTGACAAAGATATAGGCACATCTTAACAAAGATTGAAAGCATGGTCTTAACAAAGATTAGGAAACATGATAAAGGTGACAACTATGTAAACAAATAACAATTTGAAAACAAATCATGCTATAAGCTCAAAGCGTGACAACAACATGCATAGATAACAATCTCACACAATTAAATTAGTTTAGCCTCGTAATTTAGGAGGTGTGAGATAAACTTAACAAAACAAAGCTGAGGGAAAACACATGGTAACAACCAATGAAAGAGTGACATCCTAATATGCTAACAAACATAAAGGAAAATAAATCTTACAAGATAAAAGCGAACATGGTATGAAGAAATTTCAAATTGGAACACATGGTAATAACCTAAGAACGGATCTACCAACAAGAAAGAGCAAAGCATTGTAAAAACAAGCAAATTATGATATTACAATTCATTAAATAAAGCTAGACATCATAACGAAGATGTTGCAAAAAGAATGGGTTAAAACTGATGAAAAATGAATAAACTATGGTCATTTGAAGTTTTATGGATTTCATGATAAGTAAACAAAATAAACAAGCAAATAAAAAAGGAAAGGGCATGGGTGGGGTTTGAACCCACACCCTTATGCTTACAACCATGATAAGCTAACCACCAGGCCATAACACGCGCGTGTACAAGGAGATAGAAAGAATGAAGAAAATAGTTTAATAATGAAAATTGAAAAAAAAAAAAAAGGGTTCGACCTCCACCCGGATCGAACCCTGGTCATGCAGGTAGAGGGGTATAAGGCGCGCAATGGTCTGCCACTGGGGTGGCTGTTACATCCATTAATTGAGTGGAAACAAAAAATAAACATAGCTTAAATTGGTTGATTTTCTGGGCAACTCAAGAATTCTCAACATGATTTGCAAAACAACTCCAACTTTCTCAAATCTCCACTGATTTTAACAAACTTTATATGCATCTTACCCAGAAAAACAAGAGGAATCTGATGGTGATGCTAGTTTTTCAAGATTCTTTATGAGATGAAAAATTCGAATGCTTATGCTTGTTATGTCATGTGATGCAAATTGGTACTCCACACTCATTCTAGCCACTCTCATACTAAACCAAAATTATATACACACTTGCCACAACTTGCTGAATGAAGATAAACCAAAGATTGAGTTGAAAACAAATGGTGGTGAGCAATGATTATCAAATTGCAATTTAAACACAATGACTTAAAACAAACAGATGCCAACGGAATCACACACTAAATGAAATCTTAGCTCTAACAAAATCTGGCCAACTAATGACTTGAATAAAGAATCAACATTCAATCCTCATGACCAACCAGATTGGTCAATAGCTTTTCAACCAAATAAGCTTAATGCAAAATCAACCAAAAGTTAACAAACCAAACTCACAGACTTTGATTCTTCCTCCACTGTAATCACTAGCTTATACCAAACACTTTTGCATTGCATCATCTATATTCTACACAACCATAGGCCACAACAGCAAAACAATTGAAATAATACTACCCCCTGCCTAACATGTCTAATCCACAACAGACCTAAAACATCAAAACCAAGTGCTATGGAATGGCAAAACACTTTCTGATCAGTTCAAGCAGTGGTATGGAGCAGACAAAACACTCAAGCATTGCAGCCTCTAGGTACAGATTATTTCTAAAGGTTTTATACAACTAGGCTGCAACAAGGTCTTTTCAAAACAATGGTCTACCTCAATAGTTTCAAACATCTAGGGTTCAACATAGAACTGCTCCTGAGTTCTAACAAGGTTCAAAACTTATGTGAAGGCCAACAGCAATTGATAGCTCCTACCAACTCAATAGTCTGCTATGAGACAGACCTTATCACTCCCACTGAGGCCTTACAAGTCAAAACAGCATCCCAGCCCCCAAACAAGATATACCAACAACAGTTGTATGAGGCTTCTAAGATCTTACCCTAAATGGCTTCAACAAATTCATTAGCACAAGATTTGTGGCTCAAGTGATATTGGTGGTCTGAAAGTATTGACAGTAAATCTTCAGGCCTGCTACTACTTGTGCAACTCTTTTCCAAAGTTGAGGTACTTCAACCACACCATATCAGTCCTCAAAATCCAAAGTCTCAGCCAAATGCCCAAATTGCAATGTTAACCTTAATGTGACAGAATTGATAGCTACACCTATGGTTTGGTCCAACAACATCTTGAAGTGAATCAAACTTGTAACTTATGAGACTTGCTATCCATCAAATGTACCAGGCCAAAACAAGAAACTCTTAATATTCTAAAGGAAATGGCAAAGAATGTATGACCAAATTTGATTTGACAACAAGCTCAGAATGTTAGAAAGCTTACAAGCAGCCAATGATACTCATGGCACTCTAGCAGCAAGTCTTTATATCAAAGTTCCTTTATTCCCTTGAATTGGCTTGAGCTAGCAGGATCAGGTTCAAGAACAGTCCTTGGCATCCACTGAAATTCTTCCCTCAACAAAAACTCAACTGATAGGCCCTTACCAAATGGACTGAGGTTAAGACAATCTTGGTAATTAGTTTCCAACTTGCAGGTCTCAATTCCAGATTTGATACAATACTGAATGAGGTATGATGTTTTGAGGACAAGGGGTAATAGACTGAAATTACCACATGCTAAACAGCTTCAAAAAATGCCTTGATGTTTGGCTCATGTTACTACCAATCTGTATCAACAGTCCACAACAGTTGGGGTAATCAAAGTGAACTTCTAGTCTAAGTCCTAGAGCTAACAGAACTGAAACAAAATGCAAACCTAAACTGCTAAACACAAAGCTGATTAATACCAGGATGTTGGTTTGAGGGTTTGAAACTTGATCTCTCTTTGGAATTATGATCAACACTAATGAAGTCATAACTCAAAAACATAATGTCTGGTACAGTTTGGCAAAAGTCTAGGCAACTAATCTTCTTCTCAAAAGAAACAAACCTACTATGAGACCAGCCTTGATAATTCCCAAATGAGGATTCAAACAAGGTGAAGCTAAATAGCACTAGGGGTTAGACATCCATGACAAGCTCAAGTCAGTCACAATCAACTTCAACAACATGATATTCAACAACCACATTACAAACTTCAGCTTGCCAAACATCATCTAATGACCTACTCCAATTGGTATCTATCCTACTGCTGCAACAAAGGTTCAAAGTAACAAACCCTCCATCCTAACAGATTTGGTGGTGAAATCAAAAGCAGGCAAAACACAAAGTTGGCCACTATGTGTGGCAGCATATCCAAGTGATTCTTAAATACATGCTAAAATGAGCAGAAACAAAAAAGATTCAGGCTATGAAAATCAAATTCAATCCATTTCACACTTCTCATTATAGTTAGTGTTTCCCTAACAAAACCTAGCATGTAAACCACAACTGATGCAAGACAAGGTAGTAATAACAACAATGCTTAATAAACCTGCAAGTCAATTTTAGAACAAACTAACTACAGCCCTATTCTTTCTCTTTTTCAATTTAGAGTAGAACTGACAGTAACAAAAACAACAAGGATGCTTAAACACATACAAATGTAAATGGTAAGAAAAAACTGGTCTCATCATGATATTGAAAGTGAGCAAATTATGCAGCAATAGATGGACTGTATGATGATAAGTTCAAACATAATTCAACAGCCTAAACATAACTTATTATCAAAGCAAAATATTTAATTCCAACTGTTCTACTCTATACATGATATTGCCAAGATCAAACACTAGCACACTTAAAGTAAGCTTCTCATATGATTGAGATTCAAAGGTAACCAACATGACAATCATGACAAACCAAAACTTTCAAGTTCAAAATTCAAACATGTATGGATGACATTCATGTAAGGAAAGGGTTTATTAGTACTAACCTCTTGTAGATTCCTCTCAACAGCACCAAGCAAGAATTCCTCCTTCAAGCCTATTGATAGTCTTCTTCCTTTTTGAAGCAAAATGCGATTTTGTAGACAGTTGAGGAAATGTGCTTCACCAATAATTTCCAATGCTTTGGACAGTTATATCATGACATATGTGAGGTGTGTGTATGGTTTAAACAGATGGAAAAGACCCAGGTAGTGATTTGGCTCTTAAAATGCATTAAAGTCAAAATATGGAGTGTGAGAGTTGACTTTTAGATTGGTGGCTTTTCTGAGAAATGTAACAATGGGAACAACTTCAAATGTCCATTTTAAATTTGTATGGATGGTCTTTGAAGTGTGTTTGGTTTTAGACAAAGGATTGGCATGAAAAATGAAAAGTGACCAATTTGGTGTTTTTTTGTGATTTTTTCTTCTCTTACAAGCAAGAAGGGAAAGAAGGAGAACTATATGCTTAGGATGCTTGGGATAGTTCTGGTGTGAAAAACAAGTGAGGGGGAGGCCTCTATTTATAGGAGAAAGAAGGATGAGGGCAGCTTGGTAACTTTCATTTTTGGAGGGAAATTCATGAAGTTTCTTCCAAATCTTGCCAAGATCTTCTTCCATCAGCTCCATGGCTCAAGAAAGATCAGAAACATCAAGTGGAGATGTCCATGAAATGACTGAGATAAGCCTAGAGCACAGAACAAGTCAGCTACCACAGTTGGAAATGAAAAAGTTTCTCTCTCATCCTTCCATACTTGAATATTTTAATCCAAAACTTGCAACTTGCATCTCTCTCTCCTAAACCTCTCTTTTTCTGTCATTTCCTTCCTCTTCACATCTGAATATCATAATGTATCATGATCCAAGGGTGGAGAGTGGTTGGAGATGAAAAATTCTGATTTTGAGAAGTTGGACCAAGTGGATTTCAAGTGTGACAGACCCAAATTCAAGGCCTCATAACTTCCTGCTCACAAATCCTTTTGAGGAGTTCTTGCACTTTTTAGAAAGCCCTTGTGTAGCTATACAACTTTCATGTTTTAGGAATTTCCAAATTCTTGATGGAACTAGGTTGAAAAACCCCTTAAAGTTAACAAAAAACAAGTTTGGATGCAGCCAGATTTTGAAAAATCCACTAAGTGTTTTGTACTAAAAAGTGATTTTGATGATAACTCCAATTCCATGAATTTTATGAGAGTGGACTAGTATAGGACTTTTGTAGGACTTGTTAAGAGATTTCCGACGAGCTTTGAACCACCTCGTTCGGGTGTGCGGTTAGGGAGTTAGGGTTTAGCCCCTTTCGAAACCCTAATTTCCCGATTTTTCGATTACTCTCACGTCTTTGATCCGATGATCATGAAAATTGATATGTAGGTCCCTCATGACATAAAGAACAACTTTGTTTCACCACTTGAAGTCCAATTCCTAAAACTTGAGGGGGTTGACTTTTCGATCAACCGTACGATCGATCGGCGATTACCGAACTGTCTGTTCATGTTTCGGAGCTTCCAAGACTTTGAAACTCTTTGAGGGGACTTCACTAAGCCATATTAACTTTTCAAACCATACTTTTATCCTTGAATTATTTCCCGAATCTAAAGTCAAACTACAGTTGACTTTTTCAACCCGAAAAACCCTAATTGGGTGCCTTGAACTGCACTGCACCCCATCTGTGGGTGATTACTTCAAATTGAACTCACACATGGCCCAATATGGTACTCTTGATCTTATTTCATAAATTATTCAACCCAAAACATTGGTTGCCCAATCCTCGAACCTTCGATTTTATTAGTGCGGAACCCCGTTTCATCTGTGTCTTGACAAAATACACTTCGAAACTTGTTAAGGTTAGATAAATAAATGCATATGATATGAAGAGGATATAAGGGGTCAAAATTTGGGGTGCAACAGATGCCGCTATTTAAATATCTTCACTAGATGGTAATGAGAGATGACAATCCTCATGAAATCGTGTGAAAGGTATTTAAATATAGCAAACCAGAAATTTTGCCCCTTAGATCCGATGGTATGCAAAAGGACAAATGCGAACATGCCATGAATCTAAATGATGTCATATGATGCTTGAATGCAAGACAGATGCAAACACACGAACAAATATAAAAGAACGGCAAAACAACGAGTAACCACTCACGGGAACCCAACATACTGAGGAAAGATTCAAGACCAAGCAAGAGAGGTAGTTCAAACATGAGTGAGGATGCTTGTTCAAGGAAATCTTTCACGCATGGGACACAAATTTCGCCCGGGAAGACACACCTTCATTGGGGAGAGGAGATACGAACCTCACTGGGAATAACCAGATGAGGAAGCCCACCGGGGAGGATAACAAATCTCCACTGGGGAAATGAAGGAAAAGAAAAGCAAACCACACTAGGGAAGAAACCCATTGGGGGAAAACTTGCTGGGGAACAAAATCCACTGGGGAAGCGAAGCTTCACCGGGGAAAAGACGGAACAAAGACACGAATCTCACTGGGGATAACCAGATGAGAAAATTCCTATAACGAAGAGTTCAAACGGGATCTTTAGGGAAAGGTTAGAAACAAGACCGGACACGCCGGGGAAACTAGTATCCACTAGTTCTCCGAGACTCGACTGGAAAATCAAAAGCTTCAACTGGGGCGACTGGTGATGACCAGAACAACAAACAGCTTTAAGCAGTGCTAGTTTCCACTAGGCTTACTGGGGATGATAGTGACGGCCAAATCAAAGTCCCAATTACAATTGGGAATTCCAAACAAAATTGTTAAAACAACAAGACTTCTGCTGGGGAAATTGGTAACAACCAACTAATAACGATTAGTTTTCACGCAATGCCAGTAACCACTGGACTTTCAAAGAGTTTGGCAACGGCCGAATCAGGATATACCAATAACAACTAATTCTGGATAATGCTAGTAACCACTAGACTTAACTAGAGAAATTGGTAACGACCGAGTCCCAGGAGACCCATGACCATTGGATTTTCACAGAGTTTGGTAACGACCAGACCAAAGTGGTGATAACAATCTGATTTAAGCGATGCCAATAATCATTGGACTTATGGTAACTGGTGACGACCAAATCCATGGGTATACCAATAACAACTGGTACTGGATATCTGCTAGTGAAAACTAGATTTTCCAAGCAATGCTAGTGACCACTAGACTTAGAAAGATTGGTAATAACCAAATCAAAAACCAACAATAACAATTGGGTCTGAAGGTAATACTAGTAACTACTAGATTCAAAAAGATTGGTAATACCCAAATCAAACGGGTACCAATAACTATTGGATTCCAGGCGATGCCAATAATTATTGGACTATTTAGGGAATTTTGGTGACGACCAACTTAAGTACCAATGACCATTGGTTTTAGAAGGCAATACTAGTAACCACTAGATTTTTTAGCAAAGATTGGTGAAAACCGAATCAAAAGGACTCAAATGACGATTGGTTGGCTCTATGACAGAATCAGTGACGACTGGGTTTGGAAAATTGTTGGTGACGACCAAACTACTGTACCAAACGTAGTTAGTTCTGAATACGTGCTAGTGACCACTAGTCTTTCAAAGTTTGTTAGTGATAACCAAATCGAAGGTGAAAGTTGGTAATAACCCCCTGTTTGTATAAATTAAACATTGCTAGTCACCACTAACTTCCCAGAGCAAAATAAGGAAACCCCAGGATGTCGACTCTAAAACGAGCTTGTAACAACAAAACAAAGATAAAGGTAACGACCAAAGGATATCGACGGTGGGAATGCAAACAAATGCGTATGCTGGCATGATGCTGTATGCAAGACACAGAACGACCCGTAGGGACAGAGGAAAATCAAATAAAGAGGGAACTCGTCACGCTGAGCTTCAAAATGCCTCAAGTCAGACGACACTTCCTTCTTTGGTGCAGATAACGATCCTTTCTCAGTAATGTCCCCGTAATCTTGCAAGGAAGAAGTCTTAGCTTAATAGCTAGAGCTGCTATCAGACGTATCTATCTCGGTCAAAGGTAACAACGATCTCCACAACTTCAAGAACTGTGTAATATCATCATATTACCTTTAGAACTTTTCAATCATTTTGTCAAATTGTGCTTTCTCCTTTTTCTTTTTAAAACAAGACTTAGGTTTTTCAAAACACTTTGCTTTCATGAAAATTCTTATTAACAAATAAGTGAAATTGCATAACAAAAACAGCAGATCATAACAATGATTTGGCCAAAAAAGAACTGATTTTATTGATAGACAAGAACTTTACAAAAGGCAAAGCCTTGGGGATTTTAAAATTTTTGAAAAATGGCAACAGAGAAGATTACAGAATCCCAAAGTAATTCGGTCCTTCCGACTGCCAGTTCACTTGCTTTGCTGCATCTGACGAGAACAACAGGCGTTGGCCTTTCTTCTAATATTCCGCACATGATTCTGCCCCAGCGTCTGTCATCTTTCAAACATTGGGCTTTCATCTGGTCGAGGCACTGAAATCCTCTTTCTATGTATTTTGTTTCAAGCGTAGTATTTTCTTACTGCGTCTGAGTTGATGGGATACTTAAGGGGTTCGCCATCCATAGTCTCGAGAATCAGAGATCCTCTGGAGAAAACAGTCTTCACAACGAAGGGGCCGTCATAGTTGGGCATCCACTTGCCACGCATGTCTTTTTGTGTAGGTAGGATTTTTCTAAGCACAAGCTCTCCTTCCCTATACTCCTTGGGACGAACCTTCTTGTTGAATGCCCGGGCCATCCTTTGTTGATGGATTTGACTGTGACACATGGCCGTCATTCTTTTCTCGTCGATGAGATTCAACGAGTCAAATCTTTCTTTTATCCACTCGTCTTCATCCAACTCTGCTTCCGTCAAGATCTTCAAGGAAGGTATTTTGACTTCAATGGGTAGCACCGCGTCCATACCGTACACTAAGGAAAAGGGAGTTGCCCCTGTCGAAGTGCGTACTGATGTTCGGTAGCCGTGCAAAGCAAATGGTAACATCTCATGCCAATCTTTGTAAGTTACGACCATTTTTTGTATTATCTTTTTGATGTTTTTGTTTACAGCTTCAACTGCACCATTCATCTTAGGTCTGTAAGGGGACGAGTTGTGATGTTTGATCTTAAAATCGTCACAAAGTTCCTTCATTATTTTGTTGTTCAGATTCGACCCGTTGTTAGTGATGATCTGGTTAGGGATACCATATCGGAAGACAATCTCCTTTTTTATGAAGCGTGCGACCACTTGTTTTGTCACATTTGCATATGACGCTGCTTCCACCCATTTGGTGAAATAATCGATTGCGACAAGGATGAACCGATGACCGTTAGAAGCTTTTGGTTCTATTGCCCCGATCATATCTATGCCCCACATTGCAAAAGGCCAAGGTGACGTCATCACATTGAGAGGATGTGGAGGGACATGCACTTTATCAACATAAACTTGACATTTATGACACTTTCGAGCGAAGAGTATGCAATCCGTCTCCAAAGTTAACCAGAAGTAACCCGCTCTTAAAATTTTCTTAGCCATGGTGTGGCCATTTGCATGGGTTCCGAAGGTACCTTCGTGTACTTCGGTCATTATGAGATTCGCCTCATTTTCATCGACGCATCGGAGTAAGACCATATCATGGTTTCTTTTGTACAAGATGCCATTGCTGATGAAGAATTTAGATGACAACCTCCGTATCGCTCTTTTGTCAATTGTGGACGCGTTAGCGGGATACTCTTGGTTTTGAAGGAAATTCTTGATATCATGAAACCATGGCTTCCCCCCAAATTCTTTGTCTATTGTCATGACGTATGCGGGTACTGTCCTTCTTTCGATGCGAATCAGAGGTGCCTCGTTGACAAACTGGACTTTCCACATGGATGCCATCATGGCCAATGCATCGGCAATGTGATTTTCCGCCCTTGGTACTTCCTGAAGGTAATTTCATCAAAATACTCAGCCATCTTTAGGATGTGGGTCTTATAAGGAATCAATTTTTCATCCCTGCTTTCCCATTCCTCTTTGAGTTGGTATATCACCAAAGCAGAATCACCAATTACTTCCAAGATTTTGATACGGAGGTCAATGGCAGCCTCCAATCCTAGGATGCAAGCTTCATACTCCGCTATGTTGTTTGTACAGGAGAAACAAAGTCGGGCTGTGACCGCAGTGTACCCTCCAGTTGGATTTTTTAGAACAGCTCCGATGCCATGTCCATTTTTGTTTGATGCCCCGTCGAACATAATCTCCCAACGGGATCCCGGCTCGGGACCTTCCTCTGGACCAGGCTCTGGTTTCGTACGCTGAATATACATCACATCTTCATCAGGAAAATCGAACTTGAGCGGTTGATAATCCTCCATAGGATGCTCTGCAAGGTGTTCTGACAAGATGCTCCCTTTGATGGATTTTTGAGCAACATACTAGATATCATATTCTGATAGGAGCATATGCCATCGGGCTAATCTTCCTGTCTGAGCTGGCTTCTCAAAGATGTATTTGATGGGGTCCATCTTAGAAATCAGCATCGTAGTGTGGCAAATCATGTACTGCCTCAGACGTTTAGCAACCCATGCCAACGCACAACAAGCTTTTTCCAAGGGGGAGTAACGACTCTCGCAATCAGTGAACTTCTTACTTAGATAATAGATTGCATGTTCTTTCTTCCCTGACTCATCCGTCTGGCCCAAGACACAGCCCATCGAATTTTCTAACACGGTCATATACATGAACAAAGGCCTTCCAGGTACCGGAGGAATCAGCACTGGAGGTTCTTGCAAATACTGCTTGATTTTATCGAACGCCGCCTGGCAGTTTTCATTCCATACCACCGTTTGATCCTTTCGTAACAACTTGAAGATCGGTGTGCAGGTAGGAGTCAGATTGGAGATGAACCTGGAGATGTAATTCAAACGTCCAAGGAAGCCTCTAACTTGTTTCTCAATTTTGGGAGCAGGCATCTCCTGGATTGTTTTAACCTTGTCAGGGTCTACCTCAATTCCTCGCTGACTAACGATGAAACCAAGTAGCTTGCCTGAGCGAACTCCGAAGGTGCATTTGGCTGGATTTAGTCTCAATTGATACTTTCGGAGTCTTTCAAATAGCTTCAGTAGATGATCCAAGTGGTCTTCTTCACTTTGGGATTTTGCAATCATATCATCCACGTACACCTCGATTTCTTTGTGCATCATATCATGAAAGAGTGTGACCATAGCTCTCTGATACGTTGCCCCTGCGTTCTTCAAACCAAAAGGCATTACCTTATAACAATAGGTGCCCCATGGTGTGATGAAAGTTGTTTTCTCCATGTCTTCTGGATCCATTTTTATCTGGTTATAACCCGAAAATCCATCCATGAATGAGAACACTGCAAAGCTTGCCGTGTTATCCACCAAAGTGTCAATATGTGGTAACGGGAAATCATCCTTCGGACTTGCTTTATTTAGATCCCTATAGTCGACACACATCCTGACCTTGCCATCCTTCTTCAGGACTGGTATAATGTTGGCCACCCATTCTGGATACTTGGATACTGCTAGAAAGCCAGCATCTATTTGCTTTTTGACCTCATCTCGGATTTTAAGTGCCATGTCTGGTCTCGACCTGCGAAGCTTTTGTTTGATCGGAGGACATTCTGGTTTCAGGGGGAGCTTGTGCATGACAATGTCAGTATCCAACCCTGGCATATCTTGGTAGGACCAAACAAATATGTCAACAAAATCTCTGAGGATTGTTATCAACTTGTCTTTGATTTATGGCCTTAATGATGCCCCAATCTTGACTTCTCTTTTGTCCTCCTCTGACCCCAAGTTGATGACTTCCGTCTGCTCTTTATGAGGCTGGATATAATCATCTTCGTACTCATCCATTCTCTTTAACTCTTCTGGGACTTCTAACTCTTCTTCGTTCTCTTCTTCAGCTTGAAAGACAAATGAACCGCTAGTAGAAGGAACCGAATGATCATGGGATTCTGTGGTTGATGGGGGTATTCTGCATGTTTTATTTAGGAACAATCAGGCACTCACACACAGATATGCAGATGAAGGGTGGTTTTTATTATTATTTTTCCAAAAGAGATTGCCATTTTTTTTCAAAAAGAGTGAAAGTGATGCGCAAACAAATAACAAGAGTTTTAACAAAAACACTTTTTCATTAATGATTTTCAATTTTCGCAAAGTGGCCCAATACAAAATAATTCGCAGGTCTTGGGCAAGACCAGGAAATTTTTAAAGAAAAGCACAAAGCTAACAGGCAGAATGAATTACTCTAAAGGTAAAAAGATGGGAACTTCCACAGCCTCCCAATTGCGCAATGCTCCTCCTCCTCTAGTTATTAGATGATCCAGATTACCGTCCTCATTTTCAGCAATAATGGCATTGACTTGCACACCGCCGCTGGTGAATATCTCTTTTAAGGACTTCTTCTTCATGGTGCTTTCTTCTGGCTCGCCTTCCGGAGATGGTTTGTAACCCAACCCTTGTCGATCATTCTTGGCTCGAGCATTGACTTCAATGACCTCTCCCCATCCCAGTGGGACTCCAGCTTTCAGTGTTGCCTTAATACTTTGAGCAGAGGTAAATAATGGCCTTTGGGTTATGTCTGATTCATCTACTAGAACAGCGTGAGCTATTTCTAGTGCTTGGAAGGCTATCTCGAGAGAGTCTTCATCAGCCTCAATATACCGGAAAGATGACAAGTTGCTTACCATCAAGTCCTCTTCTCCATGGACAATGACTAGCTGGTCATTTACAACAAACTTCATTTTTTGGTGGAGCGTGGAAGTGACAGCGCCAGCTGTATGAATCCAGGGACTTCCCAATAAGCAGCTGTAAACCGGATTTATGTCCATCACCTGGAAGGTGATTTCAAAGATTTGTGGTCCAATTAGAATAGGAAGATCAACTTCTCCTATCACGGTTCTCCTGGATCCGTCGAATGCCTTGACTATAAGAGAGGTTGGTCTCATGGTAGCGCCTTGATATGCCAGCTTGGCCAAAGTTCTTTTAGGCATTACATTGAGTGCTGACCCAGTATCAACAAGAACTCGGGACATTGTATCCTCTTCACACTTGACTGATACATGCAAGGCACGATTGTGCTTACGCTTCTCAGCCGTTAGGTTATTATCATCAAAGCTCAAAGTGTTGCAGGCAGTGATATTTGCTACAACGGAGTCGAACTGCCCCACTGTAATATCTTTAGTGACGTGGGCCTATGTCAGGATTTTAAGTAGTGCCTGGCGGTGGGCTGGAGAACTTAAGAGCAAAGCCATGACTGAGATCTTGGAGGGTGTTTGATTCAATTGGTCTACCACCCTATAATCGCTTCGTCGAATGATTCTCAAGAATTCTTCTTCATCGTTCTTGAGACTTTCTTTTCCTTTAACTAAAGGTTCTTTGGCGGTGGTTGTCTCTGGAACAGGCTTTTGAGGAACAGGCGTCTTTTGAACAGAAACCGCTGGTGGAGGAGCCTCGTTGTATGTTCGAGGTTGATAGACACGACCACTCCGGGTCATTTTGCTTCCACCGGCAATGTTGGCCACACTTACCGGTTTCTTTTCTTTGAAAATCCATTCACACCATGGATAGTCTTGTTTTGGTGTCACGGCTCTTGGGCGAGGCTGGAATCCTCCCCTTGGCTCAAACCTAGTCTGTCCCCTCCCGAATTTCGGGGGTGCATCATCATGAAATACTGGACGAATGTTCTTGTAGTTTTTGTTACTATTATCATCTCTGAACACGGCTCCTTTGTTGGATTCTCCTGGTATGTTAAACACAGGCTCGATGACTGCCACATCTTCTTCCTTTTTCCGGTGGGCAATTTCTATCATTCCTTGTTCAATCATAGCTCGAATATCCTTTTTCACAGCGTCACAACCCTCAGGATTCAGCATACATTCTTTGCAATCTTCGTGAGATGTCTTGAGTAACCACGCCTGAGCGAGGCGTTTGTGCAGGTCTGCTAATGGCACTTTGATCTCACCAACAGTAGTAACTTTCTTGTCTTCTGACCCCTCCCCTTCTTCAGTAATGGCATTGACTCCACCATGATTGGGAAGAGGGTTGCTCTTAACATTGGGCGGATTATCTTCGAAGGATAGAATTCCCTTTTCAATAAGTTCACGAACTAGGTGCTGAAGGGCGAAGCAACCTTCGAGATTGTGGCCTGGAGCATTCTCATGAAATGGGCAGTGAGCATTCACATCATAATAGAACGGGAGTGGATTAGGTGGAGCACCCAATTTTCTTGTTTTAACCAACCCTCTTTCTACTAGCATGGGAAACAGGTCGGTGTAACTCATTGGAATAGGATGTATCTTTGGCCTATTTGCTGGATAATTTTCCCTCGGGGCCCTGTTCTGAGGTTGTTGATCCTGCGGCTGCTGGTATTGTTGTTGATTATTGGTGCGATACTGTTGCTGACTGCCAGGCTGATACTGGTGTTGATTGTTGAATGCCCCAGGTTGGGGACCACGCTGTGAAGAAGGCTGAAAAACCGGGGTCACTGCCGCTATATATGATGGTTGGTACTGTTGGTGGAGGCTTCGAGAGCTTTGTACTTTCTTTCCATATGTGATTGCGCTCACCTCTCCCTCTTTCTTTTTATGGAACATGCTGACTGGCTTCTTTGTCGTGTTGGTGCTTGAGGTAACATTTGGAGTAGTCACTTTTCCGCTCTTCAAACCTGCTTCCACCTTGACCCCTATTGCCACAATATCAGAGAAATTTGTTGTAATGTTGCTGATCAAACGTTCGTAGAATTCGGGTCGAACTGTATCCACAAACCAATCTGCCAACTCCTTCTCAGTAAGAGGAGGCTCTACTTGTGCTGCAGTTCCGCGCCACCTTTGCGCATACTCTTTGAAGGTTTCGGTATTTTTCTGCGTCATGTTGAGAAGCTGACGGTGGTCGGGAGCTAGGTCCATGTTGTACTTGTACTGTTGAATAAAAGCATCTGAGAGGTCTTGGAAACTGTGAATCTTAGCTTGATCTAAACCGAGATACCACTTGGCCGAAGCCCCTTTTAGACTATCCTGAAAACAGTGTACTAACAGTTTATCATTTTCAATATGCGGAGCCATCCGCCTACAGTACATGATTAAGTGCTCTTTAGGACAAGCGGTCCCTTCATATTTGTCGAAGACTGGCGTTTTAAATTTCTGAGGGAACACTAATCCAGATACCAAACATAGATCCTTGGCATCAGATCCAAAGACATGATTTCCTTCAATGGCCCTCATCCTTTTGGCCATGATGTCCATCTCTACCCTTAACTTTTCGTGTTTTTCGTCCTCAGCTTCGGATCCATCGGGTATATCAAAGATTGGCTGTTGATTGGCGAAGACTGGTCGTACTGTGGTAGGTCCACCTGCTGGAGTAAAAATGGGGTTTCTGATTGTTGAGTCGAACAACGGATTGAGACATGAAGACTGCATGCTGTTGAAAGGTGGCACAAAATCCCGGGACATGCCATAGGGAAACTCCGCTGAAGTAACAGGGGCCATTGTGACATTGGCTGCTGCTGTGGCAACTTCGGAGATCACTGTAGGTTGTGTATCCATTTTTGCTTTGATCACGTTGAGGGCTTCCAAGATCTGGTTGACGTCCCCTTTGATCCCTTCAATGTCATTATCCATTCGGTCAAACCTTTGGTCGTTATCTGCCATCTTCTTTTGAGCTTGGGACTGTGTGTTGTATCTGTGGGTACTCAGCATGACTCCTTATCTCCTCTTTCTGGACAAGAACAAGAGATGAGCTGCGGAACCCCAAATGCAAGATTGATGTAGGATGACATGCAAATGCGGATGCATAACCCATTCAAGGAAACTCAAAATTTTCATTTACGAACAAAAAGTTAGACCAACATGTAACGACATGCTTTAAAAAGCGTTTTTCATTTGATAACTGGAAATCTATTACAATAGAGTGGTCTTTGCTAAAAAGAAAGACTTTTCTTACAATGAAAGTAAATGCAACAAACAGGATTTCAATCCTTTTTTAGGGAAAGCAGGGAAATGGCGAAACAAAAACCAATCTAACAAGACGACCCTTCTCCTTCTTGGACCCTGACATGAACTTGATCCTGGCGGATAATCTCCCACAGGTCTTCGTTTTCTCTTTGCGCTTTAACCAAAGCATATTTCAGCTCTTCCCTAGTCGCGGGGACCTCAGGTTCCATAGTTATCTCATAGTCGTGAGTGTAGAACATGATTAAGGAAATTTCCTTTGACCATAGCAGGTACCCCCTGGTGGTTAAGCAACTTGCATTCTCCATTGGAGTTGGGCCCATGAGGTGTGGATATCTTTGAGCGTATTGGGCATTAGCTTCTAGTTCTTGGTTGCGACCTGTCTCACAGAAGCGAGGCCTCAACAGTTCTGGTTCAGGCTCTGGCCCGGTAGGATACCCGTGTTGACGCCTAGCAAGGATAGGATTATAAGTGATCACCCCTTCTGTCCCAATGAGAGGCACATTGGGGAAATCTCCGTAGCTGGAAATCATGATTTGGTCGCCGATGCTAGTGTCGTACCAGGTGATATCATGGTGTCTGAGAGTGACAAGTTTAGAAACCCAGGCGCTTTTGGTAGGAAGCCTCCAAAGGATATGGGTCCTTGGCAGATGAGAAGTAAACCATCGGTCGAGTAGTGCAAGACAGCATGAGAATCGCCCACAATCATACAAGGAAAAACGGTGGATGACTACATAAGTATCAGCTAGTATTGTGTTGACCGGATTTTTGAGGATGAAGAGGCGGATTGCTTCTTTGCTGATGAAGTCGTAACTGCTTGGGAACAAATACAGTCTATATATTAGTAGTGCCAAAATTGCCTCAAAAATGCCCAGGTTTCGGCTTTCATAGTGATACTCGGCCATTTCCATTAGAGGCCCGGCATCCATTCCATACCATCCTCCTTTCGCCCTCATTGGTGGTAAGTCTTCCAGCTTGATATGCAGGGCTTTAGCTAAGTCCTTTTTCTTTGGCTTTCCATAAGGGAGCGTAAAAGTCCATGGGATCTTCAAGTAAGCATTATACTCTTCAAGGGTCAGGAGTAACTGAAAATCTGGGAACACAAAGCAATGATAAGTTGTATGATAGAATTCCACCAAGGCTTGCAACATGGGCTCATTGATCGGAGCGCTTATTAATGGCAATAGGTCCCCATATTTGGCTATGAAAGCAGCAGGATTTCGGACAAGTCTGGTTAACATTCTTAGATGGCCCAATCTCAGATCCGGGACTCGAAGCATGTCTCTTCTTACCATGTTGTTGCCTGCAAAGAAAAAAGTTGAATTTCCTTGAATGGTTAGAAGAAGTGTGAATGCAAATGCACATGATTGTCATGGAACTCAGATATTTTTGAACATCAGAAATCGTCATTTCATTAATAAACAAAACGGATTACAAAACATCATTTCCTCTTACAAGAGTTTTAACTAAACAACTTGGTGCAACCTATCAAGGTTCTCCTAGCAGCCTGAGGTTGAGCTTCTCGATCTTTCTTTCCAACTGAGTCTTCTCAATGATGAGTCTGTCCACAATTATCTTCCATGGATTAGACTGAGGCTCATAAGGTTCCTCTAGTGCTTTCCTCTTCTTACAAGAGAGGATTTCTTCATCTTTCGACTGGAGTTGTCTCCGGAGCTCCGCATTTTCTTCAATGACTATCTGATACTTGTGCTTCCAAGCTTCTTCAATTTGCTGTGCTTTGACCAAGGCAATTTTCAACTTTTCTTCTTCAGACATGAAGACCAACGGGCGTTCTTCCTTCAAGGCCATAGGCTCTTGTTTAGGATACGGCATCCTTAGCGTGACGGCTCTTTTCCGAACCCATTGGAGGTAAGGTTCCAAAGAAACACAGTTGAGCCTTCCAATATCTTTCTTTCCTTTCTTGTGTAGATGCTTCCAAGCTTCTAGAATTTTCTCTTTTAATCCTTGACTATCTTCCCCTTCTTTGAAGAAGATGCTTTCTACTTGAACACTTTTGGGCTTGTCCTTTAGAGGGTATCCCAATTGTCGGCAGGCGAGTATCGGACTGTAGCTGATCCCTCCATTAATGCTGAGAAGAGGTACGTTGCTAAATTCCCCACAACTGTCAATAATCATTATCCCATCATAATCACGACTATACCAATCAATATCAAAATGGGTAAGAGCCATGATCTTTTGTGACCACCATCCTTTCTTTGGATCCAAAAAGCGTTGGCTTTGGGTAAGTGTGAAGTGAACCATTTGTACAATAAAGGAGCACAACAAGTGATCATTCCTCCATTATGGAAGTTCCTCAGATGAATAGAATGGTATGTGTCTGCTAACAAGGTAGGCACAGGGTTTTTCTTCAAGAAAATTTTGATGGCATTGAGGTCCACAAAATTCTCAAAGCTTGGAAACAAGAATATACCAAAGATGAGTAAGGCAAGGATAGCCTCAAATGCATCCATGCTTAAATGATCTGCGTAATATTGAGCTTTCTCAACCAAGAATTCTGCTTTTAACCCGAAGATCCCTCCTTTTGTAATCAAATTCTTTTTTATATCCTCAACTCCCAAACACGTAGCTTTGGCGATATCTTGCTCTTTGGGGTCCTTTTCTACAATCGGAAAAGGAGAATCTTCAAGAATAGGTAACCCAATTAACTGAGAATACTCTTCTAGGGTGGGTACTAGCTGATAATCAGGGAATGTGAAGCAATGGTAGAGCGGGTCATAAAACTGGAGGAGAGTAGAAAGAAGTCCACTGTCCATCTTTATCTTCAAGAGTAGCAACAGCTTCCCGTATCGGCTTTGAAATCCCTCTGAATCTGTCACTAAGGTGCTCAACCTTTTCAAATCATCTAGGTTAAAACCCTTGTAAGTGTACTTCAAAGTTTTCTTTCTTTCGCTGTTCATGACGACCTCTGACATTTACGAACAACAAAGTCTGAGTTCCATGAAACCATATGATGATATGATGACATGATGATATGAATGCATAAAACACAAACAAGATGCATATGCACACAACACAGGTTTAGGGTTAAGGATAAGCATGAGTTCAAGGGTCTACCCATCCCCAAAGATTGTACTATGGATTGATTGTACCTGCCGAACGGGTTCTATAAAAGTTCCCAGAGTCATCAACCCATCTTTCAGATATTATCGACTTCCCAAATCACTTGGTAATCGATAATATTCTCAAGAGAATCTCGTCTGAGTGTAGCATCGCGTATCAACTACTTCGGAAATACTTCCTTATAGTCATCGCACTACGCCCTAATAAGGCCAAAGTGGGGTAGAATGTATTCTAAAAGTCCACAGTGTCACAGGCTCCTTCGTTGAAAGTAGCATTGTTTTCACGAATACTCGATCAACAATACTAAAACTTTCAAGAGGGCCTACACTGAGCGATGGTTTCTCAAGTTAGCTTGGTCGGGAATCAACTCCCTATAAGCCTCCTTGAATATACCACCATCCTATTATAATTGCGCTCAAGTCCGGGCATAGGACCGTCTCACCACTCAAAGCACCCAATACCCAACAATCACATATATTGACAAATATACATGTTAAGCAAATATTTACAAATATAGCATGCAATTAAACAAAATAGGCTAAACCCTCAAGTTCTAAGCAAATATCCCCAGTGAAGTCGCCATTTCTGTTGCGGTGAGAATCGTGATACCAAGCTATTGATTAACTTGAATCTTAATTCTTAAATTCACAACCGGACTTTAATTTATCCAAAGGAAAGGTCTAAAGAAAGAAAGAACCTTTTGCGCGATGTTACAACAACGCTAAGAGATTTGGGGATCGGGGGTTGGTTATGCATAGGGTAGGTATTTCACATCCTAAACATCTGTAGTACTCTACAGGAACCTTTTGTTTGTTTGCATGCTAAGTTTGCTAAGTATTTGCTATGGTTTGGTATTGGGTAAACGGTTAAGGAGATAGGTAAAGACCTAAAGATAGTTTCTAAATTTGCTCGCAAAGACATCGCGTCCTCTGCCTACGTATCCTAACTAGGATAGAATCAGAGCAATCGTAGTTCACCTCACTAGGGTTGAAGAACACTTGATTATGATCAAGTTTCAAAGAGGAACAAACATAACAATGTTTGTGTAGAGTTTTCCAAAACTCCCTAAGCTAAGTTGCAGGGGAAGTAAGAAGTCATGACGATAATTCTTACACAGAGTTGACGAACTATTTCCTAGGGTTCTAGTTGAAGAACACTCCTAGTATGGGTGGGTTTCTTAGACTTCAAGCGGAGTCTAAAGGTTTCTAAACTAGGGTTGAAGTGACTTAACAAAGTCAAAAGAGTTAAGATTTTGGTCCAAGACAATGACAGTCAAGTGGACAGACCTTCCTTTGGAGGGACAAATGATTAGGCAATTGGATGAAAGCTAACAAGCTTCATCACTTGGGGAAAGAAATTTTAACAAAGTACAAACATATTCAAGCATGAGGAATATAGAAGACAATGATTATGATCAAGGATTAACCAACACATTACAATGAGCAAGTATTTTGAGTAGGATGAATGGTTACAACCAAGCATGGTAAGCATATTACAATAAGCATGTCTTGACAAAGATATAGGCACATCTTAACAAAGATTGAAAGCATGGTCTTAACAAAGATTAGGAAACATGATAAAGGTGACAACTATGTAAACAAATAACAATTTGAAAACAAATCATGCTATAAGCTCAAAGCGTGACAACAACATGCATAGATAACAATCTCACACAATTAAATTAGTTTAGCCTCGTAATTTAGGAGGTGTGAGATAAACTTAACAAAACAAAGCTGAGGGAAAACACATGGTAACAACCAATGAAAGAGTGACATCCTAATATGCTAACAAACATAAAGGAAAATAAATCTTACAAGATAAAAGCGAACATGGTATGAAGAAATTTCAAATTGGAACACATGGTAATAACCTAAGAACGGATCTACCAACAAGCAAGAGCAAAGCATTGTAAAAACAAGCAAATTATGATATTACAATTCATTAAATAAAACTAGACATCATAACGAAGATGTTGCAAAAAGAATGGGTTAAAACTGATGAAAAATGAATAAACTATGGTCATTTGAAGTTTTATGGATTTCATGATAAGTAAACAAAATAAACAAGCAAATAAAAAAGGAAAGGGCATGGGTGGGGTTTGAACCCACGCCCTTATGCTTACAAACATGATAAGCTAACCACCAGGCCATAACACGCGTGTGTGCAAGGAGATAGAAAGAATGAAGAAAATAGTTTAATAATGAAAATTGAAAAAAAAAAAAAAAGGGTTCGACCTCCACCCGGATCGAACCCTGGTCATGCAGGTAGAGGGGTATAAGGCGCGCAATGGTCTGCCACTGGGGTGGCTGTTACATCCATTAATTGAGTGGAAACAAAAAATAAACATAGCTTAAATTGGTTGATTTTCAGGGCAACTCAAGAATTCTCAACATGATTTGCAAAACAACTCCAACTTTCTCAAATCTCCACTGATTTTAACAAACTTTATATGCATCTTACCCAGAAAAACAAGAGGAATCAGATGGTGATGCTAGTTTTTCAAGATTCTTTATGAGATGAAAAATTCGAATGCTTATGCTTGTTATGTCATGTGATGCAAATTGGTACTCCACACTCATTCTAGCCACTCTCATACTAAACCAAAATTATATACACACTTGCCACAACTTGCTGAATGAAGATAAACCAAAGATTGAGTTGAAAACAAATGGTGGTGAGCAATGATTATCAAATTGCAATTTAAACACAATGACTTAAAACAAACAGATGCCAACGGAATCACACACTAAATGAAATCTTAGCTCTAACAAAATCTGGCCAACTAATGACTTGAATAAAGAATCAACATTCAATCCTCATGACCAACCAGATTGGTCAACAGCTTTTCAACCAAATAAGCTTAATGCAAAATCAACCAAAAGTTAACAAACCAAACTCACAGACTTTGATTCTTCCTCCACTGTAATCACTAGCTTATACCAAACACTTTTGCATTGCATCATCTATATTCTACACAACCATAGGCCACAACAGCAAAACAATTGAAATAATACTACCCCCTGCCTAACATGTCTAATCCACAACAGACCTAAAACATCAAAACCAAGTGCTATGGAATGGCAAAACACTTTCTGATCAGTTCAAGCAGTGGTATGGAGCAGACAAAACACTCAAGCATTGCAGCCTCTAGGTACAGATTATTTCTAAAGGTTTTATACAACTAGGCTGCAACAAGGTCTTTTCAAAACAATGGTCTACCTCAATAGTTTCAAACATCTAGGGTTCAACATAGAACTGCTCCTGAGTTCTAACAAGGTTCAAAACTTATGTGAAGGCCAACAGCAATTGATAGCTCCTACCAACTCAATAGTCTGCTATGAGACAGACCTTATCACTCCCACTGAGGCCTTACAAGTCAAAACAGCATCCCAGCCCCCAAACAAGATATACCAACAACAGTTGTATGAGGCTTCTAAGATCTTACCCTAAATGGCTTCAACAAATTCATCAGCACAAGATTTGTGGCTCAAGTGATATTGGTGGTCTGAAAGTATTGACAGTAAATCTTCAGGCCTGCTACTACTTGTGCAACTCTTTTCCAAAGTTGAGGTACTTCAACCACACCATATCAGTCCTCAAAATCCAAAGTCTCAGCCAAATGCCCAAATTGCAATGTTAACCTTAATGTGACAGAATTGATAGCTACACCTATGGTTTGGTCCAACAACATCTTGAAGTGAATCAAACTTGTAACTTATGAGACTTGCTATCCATCAAATGTACCAGGCCAAAACAAGAAACTCTTAATATTCTAAAGGCAATGGCAAAGAATGTATGACCAAATTTGATTTGACAACAAGCTCAGAATGTTAGAAAGCTTACAAGCAGCCAATGATACTCATGGCACTCTAGCAGCAAGTCTTTATATCAAAGTTCCTTTATTCCCTTGAATTGGCTTGAGCTAGCAGGATCAGGTTCAAGAACAGTCCTTGGCATCCACTGAAATTCTTCCCTCAACAAAAACTCAACTGATAGGCCCTTACCAAATGGACTGAGGTTAAGACAATCTTGGTAATTAGTTTCCAACTTGCAGGTCTCAATTCCAGATTTGATACAATACTGAATGAGGTATGATGTTTTGAGGACAAGGGGTAATAGACTGAAATTACCACATGCTAAACAGCTTCAAAAAATGCCTTGGTGTTTGGCTCATGTTACTACCAATCTGTATCAACAGTCCACAACAGTTGGGGTAATCAAAGTGAACTTCTAGTCTAAGTCCTAGAGCTAACAGAACTGAAACAAAATGCAAACCTAAACTGCTAAACACAAAGCTGATTAATACCAGGATGTTGGTTTGAGGGTTTGAAACTTGATCTCTCTTTGGAATTCTGATCAACACTAATGAAGTCATAACTCAAAAACATAATGTCTGGTACAGTTTGGCAAAAGTCTAGGCAACTAATCTTCTTCTCAAAAGAAACAAACCTACTATGAGACCAGCCTTGATAATTCCCAAATGAGGATTCAAACAAGGTGAAGCTAAATAGCACTAGGGGTTAGACATCCATGACAAGCTCAAGTCAGTCACAATCAACTTCAACAACATGATATTCAACAACCACATTACAAACTTCAGCTTGCCAAACATCATCTAATGACCTACTCCAATTGGTATCTATCCTACTGCTGCAACAAAGGTTCAAAGTAACAAACCCTCCATCCTAACAGATTTGGTGGTGAAATCAAAAGCAGGCAAAACACAAAGTTGTCCACTATGTGTGGCAGCATATCCAAGTGATTCTTAAATACATGCTAAAATGAGCAGAAACAAAAAAGATTCAGGCTATGAAAATCAAATTCAATCCATTTCACACTTCTCATTATAGTTAGTGTTTCCCTAACAAAACCTAGCATGTAAACCACAACTGATGCAAGACAAGGTAGTAATAACAACAATGCTTAATAAACCTGCAAGTCAATTTTAGAACAAACTAACTACAGCCCTATTCTTTCTCTTTTTCAATTTAGAGTAGAACTGACAGTAACAAAAACAACAAGGATGCTTAAACACATACAAATGTAAATGGTAAGAAAAAACTGGTCTCATCATGATATTGAAAGTGAGCAAATTATGCAGCAATAGATGGACTGTATGATGATAAGTTCAAACATAATTCAACAGCCTAAACATAACTTATTATCAAAGCAAAATATTTAATTCCAACTGTTCTACTCTATACATGATATTGCCAAGATCAAACACTAGCACACTCAAAGTAAGATTCTCATATGATTGAGATTCAAAGGTAACCAACATGACAATCATGACAAACCAAAACTTTCAAGTTCAAAATTAAAACATGTATGGATGACATTCATGTAAGGAAAGGGTTTATTAGTACTAACCTCTTGTAGATTCCTCTCAACAGCACCAAGCAAGAATTCCTCCTTCAAGCCTATTGATAGTCTTCTTCCTTTTTGAAGCAAAATGCGATTTTGTAGACAGTTGAGGAAATGTGCTTCACCAATAATTTCCAATGCTTTGGACAGTTATATCATGACATATGTGAGGTGTGTGTATGGTTTAAACAGATGGAAAAGACCCAGGTAGTGATTTGGCTCTTAAAATGCATAAAAGTCAAAATATGGAGTGTGAGAGTTGACTTTTAGATTGGTGACTTTTCTGAGAAATGTAACAATGGGAACAGCTTCAAATGACCATTTTAAAGTTGTATGGATGGTCTTTGAAGTGTGTTTGGTTTTAGACAAAGGATTGGCATGAAAAATGAAAAGTGACCAATTTGGTGTTTTTTTGTGATTTTTTCTTCTCTTACAAGCAAGAAGGGAAAGAAGGAGAACTATATGCTTAGGATGCTTGGGATAGTTCTGGTGTGAAAAAAAAGTGAGGGGGAGGCCTCTATTTATAGGAGAAAGAAGGATGAGGGCAGCTTGGTAACTTTCATTTTTGGAGGGAAATTCATGAAGTTTCTTCCAAATCTTGCCAAGATCTTCTTCCATCAGCTCCATGGCTCAAGAAAGATCAGAAACATCAAGTGGAGATGTCCATGAAATGACTGAGATAAGCCTAGAGCACAGAACAAGTCAGCTACCACAGTTGGAAATGAAAAAGTTTCTCTCTCATCCTTCCATACTTGAATATTTTAATCCAAAACTTGCAACTTGCATCTCTCTCTCCTAAACCTCTCTTTTTATGTCATTTCCTTCCTCTTCACATCTGAATATCATAATGTATCATGATCCAAGGGTGGAGAGTGGTTGGAGATGAAAAATTCTGATTTTCAGAAGTTGGACCAAGTGGATTTCAAGTGTGACAGGCCCAAATTCAAGGCCTCATAACTTCCTGCTCACAAATCCTTTTGAGGAGTTCTTGCACTTTTTAGAAATCCCTTGTGTAGCTCTACAACTTTAATGTTTTAGGAATTTCCAAATTCTTGATGGAACTAGGTTGAAAAACCCCTTAAAGTTAACAAAAAACAAGTTTTGATGCAGCCAGATTTTGAAAAATCCACTAAGTGTTTTGTACTAAAAAGTGATTTTGATGATAACTCCAATTCCATGCATTTTCTGAGAGTGGACTAGTGTAGGACTTTTGTAGGACTTGTTAAGATCTTTCCGACGAGCTTTGAACCACCTCGTTCGGGTGTGCGGTTAGGGAGTTAGGGTTTAGCCCCTTTCGAAACCCTAATTTCCCGATTTTTCGATTACTCTCACGTCTTTGATCCGATGATCATGAAAATTGATATGTAGGTCCCTCATGACATAAAGAACAACTTTTCTTCACCACTTGAAGTCCAATTCCTAAAACTTGAGGGGGTTGACTTTTCGATCAACCGTACGATCGATCGGCGATTACAGAACTGTCTGTTCATGTTTCGGAGCTTCCAAGACTTTGAAACTCTTTGAGGGGACTTCACTAAGCCATATGAACTTTTTAAACCATACTTTTATTCTTGAATTATTTCCCGAATCTAAAGTCAAACTACAGTTGACTTTTTCAACCCGAAAAACCCTAATTGGGTGCCTTGAACTGCATTGCACCCCATCTGTGGGTGATTACTTCAAATTGAACTCACACATGGCCCAATATGGTACTCTTGATCTTATTTCATAAATTATTCAACCCAAAATATTGGTTGCCCAATCCTCGAACCTTCGATTTTATCAGTGCGGAACCCCGTTTCATCTGTGTCTTGACAAAATACACTTCGAAACTTGTTAAGGTTAGATAACTAAATGCATATGATATGAAGAGGATATAAGGGGTCAAAATTTGGGGTGCAACAGATGCCCCTATTTAAATATCTTCACTAGATGGTAATGAGAGATGACAATCCTCATGAAATCGTGTGAAAGGTATTTAAATATAGCAAACCAGAAATTTTGCCCCTTAGATCCGATGGTATGCAAAAGGACAAATGCGAACATGCCATGAATCTAAATGATGCCATATGATGCTTGAATGCAAGACAGATGCAAACACACGAACAAATATAAAAGAACGACAAAACAACGAGTAACCACTCACGGGAACCCAACATACTGAGGAAAGATTCAAGACCAAGCAAGCAAGGTAGTTCAAACATGAGTGAGGATGCTTGTTCAAGGAAATCTTTCACGCATGGGACACAAATTTCGCCCGGGAAGACACACCTTCATTGGGGAGAGGAGATACGAACCTCACTGGGAATAACCAGATGAGGAAGCCCACCGGGGAGGATAACAAATCTCCACTGGGGAAATGAAGGAAAAGAAAAGCAAACCACACTAGGGAAGAAACCCATTGGGGGAAAACTTGCTGGGGAACAAAATCCACTGGGGAAGCGAAGCTTCACCAGGGAAAAAACGGAACAAAGACACGAATCTCACTGGGGATAACCAGATGAGAAAATTCCTATAACGAAGAGTTCAAACGGGATCTTCAGGGAAAGGTTAGAAACAAGACCGGACACGCCGGGGAAACTAGTATCCACTAGTTCTCCGAGACTCGACTGGAAAATCAAAAGCTTCAACTGGGGCGACTGGTGATGACCAGAACAACAAATAGCTTTAAGCAGTGCTAGTTTCCACTAGACTTAATGGGGATGATAGTGACGGCCAAATCAAAGTCCCAATTACAATTGGGAATTCCAAACAAAATTGTTAAAACAACAAGACTTCTGCTGGGGAAATTGGTAACAACCAACTAATAACGATTAGTTTTCACGCAATGCCAGTAACCACTAGACTTTCAAAGAGTTTGGCGACGGCCGAATCAGGATATACCAATAACAACTAATTCTGGATAATGCTAGTAACCACTAGACTTAACTAGAGAAATTGGTAACGACCGAGTCCCAGGAGACCCATGACCATTGGATTTTCACAGAGTTTGGTAACGACCAGACCAAAGTGGTGATAACAATCTGATTTAAGCGATGCCAATAATCATTGGACTTATGGTAACTGGTGACGACCAAATCCATGGGTATACCAATAACAACTGGTACTGGATATCTGCTAGTGAAAACTAGATTTTCCAAGCAATGCTAGTGACCACTAGACTTAGAAAGATTGGTAATAACCAAATCAAAAACCAACAATAACAATTGGGTCTGAAGGTAATACTAGTAACTACTAGATTCAAAAAGACTGGTAATACCCAAATCAAACGGGTACCAATAACTATTGGATTCCAGGCGATGCCAATAATTATTGGACTATTTAGGGAATTTTGGTGACGACCAACTTAAGTACCAATGACCATTGGTTTTAGAAGGCAATACTAGTAACCACTAGATTTTTTAGCAAAGATTGGTGAAAACCGAATCAAAAGGACTCAAATGACGATTGGTTGGCTCTATGACAGAATCAGTGACGACTGGGTTTGGAAAATTGTTGGTGACGACCAAACTACTGTACCAAACGTAGTTAGTTCTGAATACGTGCTAGTGACCACTAGTCTTTCAAAGTTTGTTAGTGATAACCAAATCGAAGGTGAAAGTTGGTAATAACCCCCTGTTTGTATAAATTAAACATTGCTAGTCACCACTAACTTCCCAGAGAAAAATAAGGAAACCCCAGGATGTCGACTCTAAAACGAGCTTGTAACAACAAAACAAAGATAAAGGTAACGACCAAAGGATCTCGACGGTGGGAATGCAAACAAATGCGTATGCTGGCATGATGCTGTATGCAAGACACAAAACGACCCGTAGGGACAGAGGAAAATCAAATAAAGAGGGAACTCGTCACGCTGAGCTTCAAAATGCCTCAAGTCAGACGACACTTCCTTCTTTGGTGCAGATAACGATCCTTTCTCAGTAATGTCCCCGTAATCTTGCAAGGAAGAAGTCTTAGCTTAATAGCTAGAGCTGCTATCAGACGTATCTATCTCGGTCAAAGGTAACAGCGATCTCCACAACTTCAAGAACTGTGTAATATCATCATATTACCTTTAGAACTTTTCAATCATTTTGTCAAATTGTGCTTTCTCCTTTTTCTTTTTAAAACAAGACATAGGTTTTTCAAAACACTTTGCTTTCATGAAAATTCTTATTAACAAATAAGTGAAATTGCATAACAAAAACAGCAGATCATAACAATGATTTGGCCAAAAAAGAACTAATTTTATTGATAGACAAGAACTTTACAAAAGGCAAAGCCTTGGGGATTTTAAAAGTTTTGAAAAATGGCAACAGAGAAGATTACAGAATCCCATAGTAATTCGGTCCTTCCGACTGCCAGTTCACTTGCTTTGCTGCATCTGACGAGAACAACAGGCGTTGGCCTTTCTTCTAATATTCCGCACATGATTCTGCCCCAGCGTCTGTCATCTTTCAAACATTGGGCTTTCATCTGGTCGAGGCACTGAAATCCTCTTTCTATGTATTTTGTTTCAAGCGTAGTATTTTCTTACTGCGTCTGAGTTGATGGGATACTTAAGGGGTTCGCCATCCATAGTCTCGAGAATCAGAGATCCTCCGGAGAAAACAGTCTTCACAACGAAGGGGCCGTCATAGTTGGGCATCCACTTGCCACGCATGTCTTTTTGTGTAGGTAGGATTTTTCTAAGCACAAGCTCTCCTTCCCTATACTCTTTGGGACGAACCTTCTTGTTGAATGCCCGGGCCATCCTTTGTTGATAGATTTGACTGTGACACATGGCCGTCATTCTTTTCTCGTCGATGAGATTCAACGAGTCGAATCTTTCTTTTATACACTCGTCTTCATCCAACTCTGCTTCCGTCAAGATCTTCAAGGAAGGTATTTTGACTTCAATGGGTAGCACCGCGTCCATACCGTACACTAAGGAAAAGGGAGTTTCCCCTGTCGAAGTGCATACTGATGTTCGGTAGCCGTGCAAAGCAAATGGTAACATCTCATGCCAATCTTTGTAAGTTACAACCATTTTTTGTATTATCTTTTTGATGTTTTTGTTTGCAGCTTCAACTGCACCATTCATCTTAGGTCTGTAAGGGGACGAGTTGTGATGTTTGATCTTAAAATCGTCACAAAGTTCCTTCATTGTTTTGTTGTTCAGATTCGACCCGTTGTCAGTGATGATCTGGTTAGGGATACCATATCGGCAGACAATCTCCTTTTTTATGAAGCGTGCGACCACTTGTTTCGTCACATTTGCATATGACGCTGCTTCCACCCATTTGGTGAAATAATCGATTGCGACAAGGATGAAGCGATGGCTGTTAGAAGCTTTTGGTTCTATTGCCCCGATCATATCTATGCCCCACATTGCAAAAGGCCAAGGTGACGTCATCACATTGAGAGGATGTGGAGGGACATGCACTTTATCAGCATAAACTTGACATTTATGACACTTTCGAGCGAAGAGTATGCAATCCGTCTCCAAAGTTAACCAGAAGTAACCCGCTCTTAAAATTTTCTTAGCCATGGTGTGGCCATTTCATGGGTTCCGAAGGTACCTTCGTGTACTTCGGTCATTATGAGATTCGCCTCATTTTCATCGACGCATCGGAGTAAGACCATATCATGGTTTCTTTTGTACAAGATGCCATTGCTGATGAAGAATTTAGATGACAACCTCCGTATCGCTCTTCTGTCAATTGTGGACGCGTTAGCGGGATACTCTTGGTTTTGAAGGAAATTCTTGATATCATGAAACCATGGCTTCCCCCCAAATTCTTCGTCTATTGTCATGACGTATGCGGGTACTGTCCTTCTTTCGATGCGAATCAGAGGTGCCTCGTTGATAAACTGGACTTTCCACATGGATGCCATCATGGCCAATGCATCGGCAATGTGATTTTCCGCCCTTGGTACGTGCTTGAAGGTAATTTCATCAAAATACTCAGCCATCTCTAGGATGTGGGTCTTATAAGGAATCAATTTTTCATCCCTGGTTTCCCATTCCTCTTTGAGTTGGTATATCACCAAAGCAGAATCACCAATTACTTCCAAGATTTTGATACGGAGGTCAATGGCAGCCTCCAATCCTAGGATGCAAACTTCATACTCCGCTATGTTGTTTGTACAGGAGAAACAGAGTCGGGCTGTGACCGCAGTGTACCCTCCAGTTGGATTTTTTAGAACAACTCCGATGCCATGTCCATTTTTGTTTGATGCCCCGTCGAACATAATCTCCCAACGGGATCCCGGCTCGGGACCTTCCTCTGGACCAGGCTCTGGTTTCGTGCGCTGAATATACATCACATCTTCATCAGGAAAATCGAACTTGAGCGGTTGATAATCCTCCATAGGATGCTCTGCAAGGTGTTCTGACAAGATGCTCCCTTTGATGGATTTTTGAGCAACATACTGGATATCATATTCTGATAGGAGCATATGCCATCGGGCTAATCTTCTTGTCTGAGCTGGCTTCTCAAAGATGTATTTGATGGGGTCCATCTTAGAAATCAGCATCGTAGTGTGGCATATCATGTACTGCCTCAGACGTTTAGCAGCCCATGCCAACGCACAACAAGCTTTTTCCAGGGGGGAGTAACGACTCTCGCAATCAGTGAACTTCTTACTTAGATAATAGATTGCATGTTCTTTCTTCCCTGACTCATCCGTCTGGCCCAAGACACAGCCCATCGAATTTTCTAACACGGCCATATACATGAACAAAGGCCTTCCAGGTACCGGAGGAATCAGCACTGGAGGTTCTTGCAAATACTGCTTGATTTTATCGAACGCCGCCTGGCAGTTTTCATTCCATACCACTGTTTGATCCTTTCGTAACAACTTGAAGATCGGTGTGCAGGTAGGAGTCAGATTGGAGATGAACCTGGAGATGTAATTCAAACGTCCAAGGAAGCCTCTAACTTGTTTCTCAATTTTGGGAGCAGGCATCTCCTGGATTGCTTTAACCTTGTCAGGGTCTACCTCAATTCCTCGCTGACTAACGATGAAACCAAGTAGCTTGCCTGAGCGAACTCCGAAGGTGCATTTGGCTGGATTTAGTCTCAATTGATACTTTCGGAGTCTTTCAAATAGCTTCAGTAGATGATCCAAGTGGTCTTCTTCACTTTGGGATTTTGCAATCATATCATCCACGTACACCTCGATTTCTTTGTGCATCATATCATGAAAGAGTGTGACCATAGCTCTCTGATACGTTGCCCCTGCGTTCTTCAAACCAAAAGGCATTACCTTATAACAATAGGTGCCCCATGGTGTGATGAAAGTTGTTTTCTCCATGTCTTCTGGATCCATTTTTATCTGGTTATAACCCGAAAATCCATCCATGAATGAGAACACTGCAAAGCTTGCCGTGTTATCCACCAAAGTGTCAATATGTGGTAACGGGAAATCATCCTTCGGACTTGCTTTATTTAGATCCCTATAGTCGACACACATCCTGACCTTGCCATCCTTCTTCGGGACTGGTACAATGTTGGCCACCCATTCTGGATACTTGGATACTGCTAGAAAGCCAGCATCTATTTGCTTTTTGACCTCATCTTGGATTTTAAGTGCCATGTCTGGTCTCGACCTGCGAAGCTTTTGTTTGATCGGAGGACATTCTGGTTTCAGGGGGAGCTTGTGCATGACAATGTCAGTATCCAACCCTGGCATATCTTGGTAGGACCAAACAAATATGTCAACAAAATCTCTGAGGATTGTTATCAACTTGTCTTTGATTTTTGGCCTTAATGATGCCCCAATCTTGACTTCTCTTTTGTCCTCCTCTGACCCCAAGTTTGACTTCCGTCTTCTCTTTATGAGGCTGGATATAATCATCTTCGTACTCAGCCATTCTCTTTAACTCTTCTGGGACTTCTAACTCTTCTTCGTTCTCTTCTTCAGCTTGAAAGACAAATGAACCGCTAGTAGAAGGAACCGAATGATCATGGGATTCTGTGGTTGATGGGGGTATTCTGCATGTTTTATTTAGGAACAATCAGGCACTCACACACAGATATGCAGATGAAGGGTGGTTTTTATTATTATTTTTCCAAAAGAGATTGCCATTTTTTTTCAAAAAGAGTGAAAGTGATGCTCAAACAAATAACAAGAGTTTTAACAAAAACACTTTTTCATTAATGATTTTCAATTTTCGCAAAGTGGCCCAATACAAAATAATTCGCAGGTCTTGGGCAAGACCAGGAAATTTTTAAAGAAAAGCACAAAGCTAACAGGCAGAATGAATTACTCTAAAGGTAAAAAGATGGGAACTTCCACAGCCTCCCAATTGCGCAATGCTCCTCCTCCTCCTCTAGTTATTAGATGATCCAGATTACCGTCCTCATTTTCAGCAATAATGGCATTGACTTGCACACCGCCGCTGGTGAATATCTCTTTTAAGGACTTCTTCTTCATGGTGCTTTCTTCTGGCTCGCCTTCCGGAGTTGGTTTGTAACCCAACCCTTGTCGATCATTCTTGGCTCGAGCATTGACTTCGATGACCTCTCCCCATCCCAGTGGGACTCCAGCTTTCAGTGCTGCCTTAATACTTTGAGCAGAGGTAAATAATGGCCTTTGGGTTATGTATGATTCATCTACTAGAACAGCGTGAGCTATTTCTAGTGCTTGGAAGGCTGTCTCGAGAGAGTCTTCATCAGCCTCAATATACCGGAAAGATGACAAGTTGCTTACCATCAAGTCCTCTTCTCCATGGACAATGATTAGCTGGTCATTTACAACAAACTTCATTTTTTGGTGGAGCGTGGAAGTGACAGCGCCAGCTGTATGAATCCAGGATCTTCCCAACAAGCAGCTGTAAACCGGATTTATGTCCATCACCTGGAAGGTGATTTCAAAGATTTGTGGTCCAATTAGAATAGGAAGATCAACTTCTCCTATCACGGTTCTCCTGGATCCGTCGAATGCCTTGACTATAAGAGAGGTTGGTCTCATGGTAGCACCTTGATATGCCAGCTTGGCCAAAGTTCTTTTAGGCATTACATTGAGTGTTGACCCAGTATCAACAAGAACTCAGGACATTGTATCCTCTTCACACTTGACTGATACATGCGAGGCACGATTGTGCTTACGCTTCTCAGCCGTTAGGTCATTATCATCAAAGCTCAAAGTGTTGCAGGCAGTGATATTTGCTACAACGGAGTCGAACTGCCCCACTGTAATATCTTTAGTGACGTGGGCCTGTGTCAGGATTTTGAGTAGTGCCTGGCGGTGGGCTGGAGAACTTAAGAGCAAAGCCATGACCGAGATCTTGGAGGGTGTTTGATTCAATTGGTCTACCACCCTATAATCGCTTCGTCGAATGATTCTCAAGAATTCTTCTTCATCGTTCTTGAGACTTTCTTTTCCTTTAACTAAAGGTTCTTTGGCGGTGGTTGTCTCTGGAACAGGCTTTTGAGGAACAGGCGTCTTTTGAACAGAAACCGCTGGTGGAGGAGCCTCGTTGTATGTTCGAGGTTGATAGACACGACCACTCCGGGTCATTTTGCTTCCACCGGCAATGTTGGCCACACTTACCGGTTTCTTTTCTTTGAAAATCCCTTCACACCATGAATAGTCTTGTTTTGGTGTCACGACTCTTGGGCGAGGCTGGAATCCTCCCCTTGGCTCAAACCTAGTCTGTCCCCTCCCGAATTTCGGGGGTGCATCATCATGAAATACTGGACGAATGTTCTTGTAGTTTTTGTTACTATTATCATCGCTGAACACGGCTCCTTTGTTGGATTATCCTGGTATGTTAAACACAGGCTCGATGACTGCCACATCTTCTTCCTTTTTCCGGTGGGCAATTTCTATCATTCCCTGTTCAATCATAGCTCGAATATCCTTTTTCACAGCGTCACAACCCTCAGGATTCAACATACATTCTTTGCAATCTTCGTGAGATGTCTTGAGTAACCACGCTTGAGCGAGGCGTTTGTGCAGGTCTGCTAATGGCACTTTGATCTCACCAACAGTAGTAACTTTCTTGTCTTCTGACCCCTCCCCTTCTTCAGTAATGGCATTGACTCCA
This sequence comes from Lathyrus sativus, assembly GCA_963859935.3. NCBI lineage: Eukaryota > Viridiplantae > Streptophyta > Magnoliopsida > Fabales > Fabaceae > Lathyrus > Lathyrus sativus. The sequence continues at coordinate 457,241,989 of OZ012736.1, read as the reverse complement.
CCATGATTGGGAAGAGGGTTGCTCTTAACATTGGGCAGATTATCTTCGAAGGATAGAATTCCCTTTTCAATAAGTTCACGAACTAGGTGCTGAAGGGCGAAGCAACCTTCGAGATTGTGGCCTGGAGCATTCTCATGAAATGGGAAGTGAGCATTCGCATCATAATAGAACGGGAGTGGATTAGGTGGAGCACCCAATTTTCTTGTTTTAACCAACCCTCTTTCTACTAGCATGGGAAACAGGTCGGTGTAACTCATTGGAATAGGATGTATCTTTGGCCTATTTGCTGGATAATTTTCCCTCGGGGCCCTGTTCAGAGGTTGTTGACCCTGCGGCTGCTGGTATTGTTGTTGATTATTGGTGCGATACTGTTGCTGACTGCCAGGCTGATACTGGTGTTGATTGTTGAATGCCCCAGGTTGGGGACCATGCTGTGAAGAAGGCTGAAAAACCGGGGTCACTGCCGCTATATATGATGGTTGGTACTGTTGGTGGAGGCTTCGAGAGCTTTGTACTTTCTTTCCATATGTGATTGCGCTCACCTCTCCCTCTTTCTTTTTGTGGAACGTGTTGACTGGCTTCTTTGCCGTGTTGGTGCTTGAGGTAACATTTGGAGTAGTCACTTTTCCGCTCTTCAAACCTGCTTCCACCTTGACCCCTATTGCCACAATATCAGAGAAATTTGTTGTAACGCTGCTAATCAAACGTTCGTAGAATTCGGGTCGAACTGTATCCACAAACCAATCTGCCAACTCCTTCTCAGTAAGAGGAGGCTCTACTTGTGCTGCAGTTCCGCGCCACCTTTGCGCATACTCTTTGAAGGTTTCGATATTTTTCTGCGTCATGTTGAGAAGCTGACGGCGGTCGGGAGCTAGGTCCATTTTGTACTTGTACTGTTGAATAAAAGCATCTGAGAGGTCTTGGAAACTGTGAATCTTAGCTTGATCTAAACCGAGATACCACTTGGCCGAAGCCCCTTTTAGACTATCCTGAAAACAGTGTACTAACAGTTTATCATTTTCAATATGCGGAGCCATCTGCCTACAGTACATGATTAAGTGCTCTTTAGGACAAGCGGTCCCTTCATATTTGTCGAAGACTGGCGTTTTAAATTTCTGAGGGAACACTAATCCAGATACCAAACATAGATCCTTGGCATCAGATCCAAAGACATGATTTCCTTCAATGACCCTCATCCTTTTGGCCATGATGTCCATCTCTACCCTTAACTTTTCGTGTTTTTCGTCCTCAGCTTCGGATCCATCGGGTATATCAAAGATTGGCTGTTGATTGGCGAAGACTGGTCGTACTGTGGTAGGTCCACCTGCTGGAGTAAAAATGGGGTTTCTGATTGTTGAGTCGAACAACGGATTGAGACCTGAAGACTGCATGTTGTTGAAAGGTGGCACAAAATTCCGGGAGATGCCATAGGGAAACTCCGCTGAAGTAACAGGGGCCATTGTGACATTGGCTGCTGCTGTGGCAACTTCGGAGATCACTGTAGGTTGTGTATCCATTTTTGCTTTGATCATGTTGAGGGCTTCCAAGATCTGGTTGACGTCCCCTTTGATCCCTTCAATGTCATTATCCATTCGGTCGAACCTTTGGTCGTTATCTGCCATCTTCTTTTGAGCTTGGGACCGTGTGTTGTATCTGTGGGTACTCAGCGTGACTCCTTATCTCCTCTTTCTGGACAAGAACAAGAGATGAGCTGCGGAACCCCAAATGCAAGATTGATGTAGGATGACATGCAAATGCGGATGCATAACCCATTCAAGGAAACTCAAAATTTTCATTTACGAACAAAAAGTTAGACCAACATGTAACGACATGCTTTAAAAAGCGTTTTTCATTTGATAACTGGAAATCTATTACAATAGAGTGGTCTTTGCTAAAAAGCAAGACTTTTCTTACAATGAAAGTAAATGCAACAAACAGGATTTCAATCCTTTTTTAGGGAAAGCAGGGAAATGGCGAAACAAAAACCAATCTAACAAGACGACCCTTCTCCTTCTTGGACCCTGACATGAACTTGATCCTGGCGGATAATCTCCCACAGGTCTTCGTTTTCTCTTTGCGCTTTAACCAAAGCATATTTCAGCTCTTCCCTAGTCGCGGGGACCTCAGGTTCCATAGTTATCTCATAGTCGTGAGTGTAGAACATGATTAAGGCAATTTCCTTTTACCATAGCAGGTACCCCCTGGTGGTTAAGCAACTTGCATTCTCCATTGGAGTTGGGCCCATGAGGTGTGGATCTCTTTGAGCGTATTGGGCATTAGCTTCTAGTTCTTGGTTGCGACCTGTCTCACAGAAGCGAGGCCTCAACAGTTTTGGTTCAGGCTCTGGCCCGGTAGGATACCCGTGTTGACGCCTAGCAAGGATAGGATTATAAGTGATCACCCCTTCTGTCCCAATGAGAGGCACATTGGGGAAATCTCCGTAGCTGGAAATCATGATTTGGTCGCCGATGCTAGTGTCGTACCAAGTGATATCATGGTGTCTGAGAGTGACAAGTTTAGAAACCCAAGCGCTTTTGGTAGGAAGCCTCCAAAGGATATGGGTCCTTGGCAGATGAGAAGTAAACCATCGGTCGAGTAGTGCAAGACAGCATGAGAATCGCCCACAATCATACAAGGAAAAACGGTGGATGACTACATAAGTATCAGCTAGTATTGTGTTGACCGGATTTTTGAGGATGAAGAGGCGGATTGCTTCTTCGCTGATGAAGTCGTAACTGCTTGGGAACAGATACAGTCCATATATTAGTAGTGCCAAAATTGCCTCAAAAATGCCCAGGTTTCGGCTTTCATAGTGATACTCGGCCGTTTCCATTAGAGGCCCGGCATCCATTCCATACCATCCTCCTTTCGCCCTCATTGGTGGTAAGTCTTCCAACTTGATATGCAGGGCTTTAGCTAAGTCCTTTTTCTTTGGATTTCCATAAGGGAGCGTAAAAGTCCATGGGATCTTCAAGTAAGCATTATACTCTTCAAGGGTCGGGAGTAACTGAAAATCTGGGAACACAAAGTAATGATAAGTTGTATGATAGAATTCCACCAAGGCTTGCAACATGGGCTCATTGATCGGAGCGCTTATTAATGGCAATAGGTCCCCATATTTGGCTATGAAAGCAGCAGGATTTTGGACAAGTCTGGTTAACATTCTTAGACGGCCCAATCTCAGATCCGGGACTCGAAGCATGTCTCTTCTTACCATGTTGTTGCCTGCAAAGAAAAAAGTTGAATTTCCTTGAATGGTTAGAAGAAGTGTGAATGCAAATGCACATGATTGTCATGGAACTCATATATTTTTGAACATCAGAAAGCGTCATTTCATTAATAAACAAAACGGATTACAAAACATCATTTCCTCTTACAAGAGTTTTAACTAAACAACTTGGTGCAACCTATCAAGGTTCTCCTAGCAGCCTGAGGTTGATCTTCTCGATCTTTCTTTCCAACTGAGTCTTCTCAATGATGAGTCTATCCACAATTATCTTCCATGGATTAGACTGAGGCTCATAAGGTTCCTCTAGTGCTTTCCTCTTCTTACAAGAGAGGATTTCTTCATCTTTCGACTGGAGTTGTCTCCGGAGCTCCGCATTTTCTTCAATGACTATCTGATACTTGTGCTTCCAAGCTTCTTCAGTTTGCTGTGCTTTGACCAAGGCAATTTTCAACTTTTCTTCTTCAGACATGAAGACCAACGGGCGTTCTTCCTTCAAGGCCATAGGCTCTTGTTTAGGATACGGCATCCTTAGCGTGACGGCTCTTTTCCGAACCCATTGGAGGTAAGGTTCCAAAGAAACACAGTTGAGCCTTCCAATATCTTTCTTTCCTTTCTTGTGTAGATGCTTCCAAGCTTCTAGAATTTTCTCTTTTAATCTTTGACTATCTTCCCCTTCTTTGAAGAAGATGCTTTCTACTTGAACACTTTTGGGCTTGTCCTTTAGAGGGTATCCCAATTGTCGGCGGGCGAGTATCGGACTGTAGCTGATCCCTCCATTAATACTGAGAAGAGGTACGTTGCTAAATTCCCCACAACTGTCAATAATCATTATCCCATCATAATCACGACTATACCAATCAATATCAGAATGGGTAAGAGCCATGATCTTTTGTGACCACCATCCTTTCTTTGGATCCCCAAAAGCGTTGGCTTTGGGTAAGTGTGAAGTGAACCATTTGTACAATAAAGGGGCACAACAAGTGATCATTCCTCCATTATGGAAGTTCCTCAGATGAACAGAATGGTACGTGTCTGCTAACAAGGTAGGCACAGGGTTTTTCTTCAAGAAAATTTTGATGGCATTGAGGTCCACAAAATTCTCAAAGCTTGGAAACAAGAATATACCATAGATGAGTAAGGCAAGGATAGCCTCGAATGCATCCATGCTTAAATGATCTGCGTAATATTGAGCTTTCTCAACCAAGAATTCTGCTTTTAACCCGAAGATCCCTCCTTTTGTAATCAGATTCTTTTTTATATCCTCCACTCCCAAACGCGTAGCTTTGGCGATATCTTGCTCTTTGGGGTCCTTTTCTACAATCGGAAAAGGAGAATCTTCAAGAATAGGTAACCCAATTAACTGAGAATACTCTTCTAGGGTGGGTACTAGCTGATAATCAGGGAATATGAAGCAATGGTAGAGCGGGTCATAAAACTGGAGGAGAGTAGAGAGAAGTCCACTATCCATCTTTATCTTCAAGAGTAGCAACAGCTTCCCGTATCGGCTTTGAAATCCCTCTGAATCTGTCACTAAGGTGCTCAACCTTTTCAAATCATCTAGGTTAAAACCCTTGTAAGTGTACTTCAAAGTTTTCTTTCTTTCGCTGTTCATGACGACCTCTGACATTTACGAACAACAAAGTCTGAGTTCCATGAAACCATATGATGATATGATGACATGATGATATGAATGCATAAAACACAAACAAGATGCATATGCACACAACACAGGTTTAGGGTTAAGGATAAGCATGAGTTCAAGGGTCTACCCATCCCCAAAGATTGCACTATGGATTGATTGTACCTGCCGAACGGGTTCTATAAAAGTTCCCAGAGTCATCAACCCATCTTTCGGATATTATCGACTTCCCAAATCACTTGGTAATCGATAATATTCTCAAGAGAATCTCGTCTGAGTGTAGCATCGCGTATCAACTACTTCGGAAATACTTCCTTATAGTCATCGCACTACGCCCTAATAAGGCCAAAGTGGGGTAGAATGTATTCTAAAAGTCCACAGTGTCACAGGCTCCTTCGTTGAAAGTAGCATTGTTTTCACGAATACTCGATCAACAATACTAAAACTTTCAAGAGGGCCTACACTGAGCGGTGGTTTCTCAAGTTAGCTTGGTCGGGAATCAACTCCCTATAAGCCTCCTTGAATATACCACCATCCTATCATAATTGCGCTCAAGTCCGGGCATAGGACCGTCTCACCACTCAAAGCACCCAATACCCAACAATCACATATATTGACAAATATACATGTTAAGCAAATATTTACAAATATAGCATGCAATTAAACAAAATAGGCTAAACCCTCAAGTTCTAAGCAAATATCCCCAGTGAAGTCGCCATTTCTGTTGCGGTGAGAATCGTGATACCAAGCTATTGATTAACTTGAATCTTAATTCTTAAATTCACAACCGGACTTTAATTTATCCAAAGGAAAGGTCTAAAGAAAGAAAGAACCTTTTGCGCGATGTTACAACAACGCTAAGAGATTCGGGGATCGGGGGTTGGTTATGCATAGGGTAGGTATTTCACATCCTAAACATCTGTAGTACTCTACAGGAACCTTTTGTTTGTTTGCATGCTAAGTTTGCTAAGTATTTGTTATGGTTTGGTATTGGGTAAACGGTTAAGGAGATAGGTAAAGACCTAAAGATAGTTTCTAAATTTGCTCGCAAAGACATCGCGTCCTCTGCCTACGTATCCTAACTAGGATAGAATCAGAGCAATCGTAGTTCACCTCACTAGGGTTGAAGAACACTTGATTATGATCAAGGTTCAAAGGGGAACAAACATAACAATGTTTGTGTAGAGTTTTCCAAAACTCCCTAAGCTAAGTTGCAGGGGAAGTAAGAAGTCATGACGATAATTCTTACACAGAGTTGACGAACTCTTTCCTAGGGTTCTAGTTGAAGAACACTCCTAGTATGGGTGGGTTTCTTAGACTTCAAGTGAAGTCTAAAGGTTTCTAAACTAGGGTTGAAGTGACTTAACAAAGTCAAAAGAGTTAAGATTTTGGTCCAAGACAATGACAGTCAAGTGGACAGACCTTCCTTTGGAGGGACAAATGATTAGGCAATTGGATGAAAGCTAACAAGCTTCATCACTTGGGGAAAGAAATTTTAACAAAGTACAAACATATTCAAGAATGAGGAATATAGAAGACAATGATTATGATCAAGGAATAACCAACACATTACAATGAGCAAGTATTTTGAGTAGGATGAATGGTTACAACCAAGCATGGTAAGCATATTACAATAAGCATGTCTTGACAAAGATATAGGCACATCTTAACAAAGATTGAAAGCATGGTCTTAACAAAGATTAGGAAACATGATAAAGGTGACAACTATGTAAACAAATAACAATTTGAAAACAAATCATGCTATAAGCTCAAAGCGTGACAACAACATGCATAGATAACAATCTCACACAATTAAATTAGTTTAGCCTCGTAATTTAGGAGGTGTGAGATAAACTTAACAAAACAAAGATGAGGGAAAACACATGGTAACAACCAATGAAAGAGTGACATCCTAATATGCTAACAAACATAAAGGAAAATAAATCTTACAAGATAAAAGCGAACATGGTATGAAGAAATTTCAAATTGGAACACATGGTAATAACCTAAGAACGGATCTACCAACAAGCAAGAGCAAAGCATTGTAAAAACAAGCAAATTATGATATTACAATTCATTAAATAAAACTAGACATCATAACGAAGATGTTGCAAAAAGAATGGGTTAAAACTGATGAAAAATGAATAAACTATGGTCATTTGAAGTTTTATGGATTTCATGATAAGTAAACAAAATAAACAAGCAAATAAAAAAGGAAAGGGCATGGGACCGTCTCACCACTCAAAGCACCCAATACCCAACAATCACATATATTGACAAATATACATGTTAAGCAAATATTTACAAATATAGCATGCAATTAAACAAAATAGGCTAAACCCTCAAGTTCTAAGCAAATATCCCCAGTGAAGTCGCCATTTCTGTTGCGGTGAGAATCGTGATACCAAGCTATTGATTAACTTGAATCTTAATTCTTAAATTCACAACCGGACTTTAATTTATACAAAGGAAAGGTCTAAAGAAAGAAAGAACCTTTTGCGCGATGTTACAACAACGCTAAGAGATTCGGGGATCGGGGGTTGGTTATGCATAAGGTAGGTATTTCACATCCTAAACATCTGTAGTACTCTACAGGAACCTTTTGTTTGTTTGCATGCTAATTTTGCTAAGTATTTGCTATGGTTTGGAATTGGGTAAACGGTTAAGGAGATAGGTAAAGACCTAAAGATAGTTTCTAAATTTGCTCGCAAAGACATCACGTCCTCTGCCTACGTATCCTAACTAGGATAGAATCAGAGCAATCGTAGTTCACCTCACTAGGGTTGAAGAACACTTGATTATGATCAAGGTTCAAAGGGGAACAAACATAACAATGTTTGTGTAGAGTTTTCCAAAACTCCCTAAGCTAAGTTGCAGGGGAAGTAAGAAGTCATGACGATAATTCTTACACAGAGTTGACGAACTCTTTCCTAGGGTTCTAGTTGAAGAACACTCCTAGTATGGGTGGGTTTCTTAGACTTCAAGTGAAGTCTAAAGGTTTCTAAACTAGGGTTGAAGTGACTTAACAAAGTCAAAAGAGTTAAGATTTTGGTCCAAGACAATGACAGTCAAGTGGACAGACCTTCCTTTGGAGGGACAAATGATTAGGCAATTGGATGAAAGCTAACAAGCTTCATCACTTGGGGAAAGAAATTTTAACAAAGTACAAACATATTCAAGCATGAGGAATATAGAAGACAATGATTATGATCAAGGAATAACCAACACATTACAATGAGCAAGTATTTTGAGTAGGATGAATGGTTACAACCAAGCATGGTAAGCATATTACAATAAGCATGTCTTGACAAAGATATAGGCACATCTTAACAAAGATTGAAAGCATGGTCTTAACAAAGATTAGGAAACATGATAAAGGTGACAACTATGTAAACAAATAACAATTTGAAAACAAATCATGCTATAAGCTCAAAGCGTGACAACAACATGCATAGATAACAATCTCACACAATTAAATTAGTTTAGCCTCGTAATTTAGGAGGTGTGAGATAAACTTAACAAAACAAAGCTGAGGGAAAACACATGGTAACAACCAATGAAAGAGTGACATCCTAATATGCTAACAAACATAAAGGAAAATAAATCTTACAAGATAAAAGCGAACATGGTATGAAGAAATTTCAAATTGGAACACATGGTAATAACCTAAGAACGGATCTACCAACAAGCAAGAGCAAAGCATTGTAAAAACAAGCAAATTATGATATTACAATTCATTAAATAAAACTAGACATCATAACGAAGATGTTGCAAAAAGAATGGGTTAAAACTGATGAAAAATGAATAAACTATGGTCATTTGAAGTTTTATGGATTTCATGATAAGTAAACAAAATAAACAAGCAAATAAAAAAGGAAAGGGCATGGGACCGTCTCACCACTCAAAGCACCCAATACCCAACAATCACATATATTGACAAATATACATGTTAAGCAAATATTTACAAATATAGCATGCAATTAAACAAAATAGGCTAAACCCTCAAGTTCTAAGCAAATATCCCCAGTGAAGTCGCCATTTCTGTTGCGGTGAGAATCGTGATACCAAGCTATTGATTAACTTGAATCTTAATTCTTAAATTCACAACCGGACTTTAATTTATACAAAGGAAAGGTCTAAAGAAAGAAAGAACCTTTTGCGCGATGTTACAACAACGCTAAGAGATTCGGGGATCGGGGGTTGGTTATGCATAGGGTAGGTATTTCACATCCTAAACATCTGTAGTACTCTACAGGAACCTTTTGTTTGTTTGCATGCTAATTTTGCTAAGTATTTGCTATGGTTTGGTATTGGGTAAACGGTTAAGGAGATAGGTAAAGACCTAAAGATAGTTTCTAAATTTGCTCGCAAAGACATCGCGTCCTCTGCCTACGTATCCTAACTAGGATAGAATCAAAGCAATCGTAGTTAACCTCACTAGGGTTGAAGAACACTTGATTATGATCAAGGTTCAAAGGGGAACAAACATAACAATGTTTGTGTAGAGTTTTCCAAAACTCCCTAAGCTAAGTTGCAGGGGAAGTAAGAAGTCATGACGATAATTCTTACACAGAGTTGACGAACTCTTTCCTAGGGTTCTAGTTGAAGAACACTCCTAGTATGGGTGGGTTTCTTAGACTTCAAGCGGAGTCTAAAGGTTTCTAAACTAGGGTTGAAGTGACTTAACAAAGTCAAAAGAGTTAAGATTTTGGTCCAAGACAATGACAGTCAAGTGGACAGATCTTCCTTTGGAGGGACAAATGATTAGGCAGTTGGATGAAAGCTAACAAGCTTCATCACTTGGGGAAAGAAATTTTAACAAAGTACAAACATATTCAAGCATGAGGAATATAGAAGACAATGATTATGATCAAGGATTAACCAACACATTACAATGAGCAAGTATTTTGAGTAGGATGAATGGTTACAACCAAGCATGGTAAGCATATTACAATAAGCATGTCTTGACAAAGATATAGGCACATCTTAACAAAGATTGAAAGCATGGTCTTAACAAAGATTAGGAAACATGATAAAGGTGACAACTATGTAAACAAATAACAATTTGAAAACAAATCATGCTATAAGCTCAAAGCGTGACAACAACATGCATAGATAACAATCTCACACAATTAAATTAGTTTAGCCTCGTAATTTAGGAGGTGTGAGATAAACTTAACAAAACAAAGCTGAGGGAAAACACATGGTAACAACCAATGAAAGAGTGACATCCTAATATGCTAACAAACATAAAGGAAAATAAATCTTACAAGATAAAAGCGAACATGGTATGAAGAAATTTCAAATTGGAACACATGGTAATAACCTAAGAACGGATCTACCAACAAGCAAGAGCAAAGCATTGTAAAAACAAGCAAATTATGATATTACAATTCATTAAATAAAACTAGACATCATAACGAAGATGTTGCAAAAAGAATGGGTTAAAACTGATGAAAAATGAATAAACTATGGTCATTTGAAGTTTTATGGATTTCATGATAAGTAAACAAAATAAACAAGCAAATAAAAAAGGAAAGGGCATGGGACCGTCTCACCACTCAAAGCACCCAATACCCAACAATCACATATATTGACAAATATACATGTTAAGCAAATATTTACAAATATAGCATGCAATTAAACAAAATAGGCTAAACCCTCAAGTTCTAAGCAAATATCCCCAGTGAAGTCGCCATTTCTGTTGCGGTGAGAATCGTGATACCAAGCTATTGATTAACTTGAATCTTAATTCTTAAATTCACAACCGGACTTTAATTTATACAAAGGAAAGGTCTAAAGAAAGAAAGAACCTTTTGCGCGATGTTACAACAACGCTAAGAGATTCGGGGATCGGGGGTTGGTTATGCATAGGGTAGGTATTTCACATCCTAAACATCTGTAGTACTCTACAGGAACCTTTTGTTTGTTTGCATGCTAATTTTGCTAAGTATTTGCTATGGTTTGGTATTGGGTAAACGGTTAAGGAGATAGGTAAAGACCTAAAGATAGTTTCTAAATTTGCTCGCAAAGACATCGCGTCCTCTGCCTACGTATCCTAACTAGGATAGAATCAAAGCAATCGTAGTTAACCTCACTAGGGTTGAAGAACACTTGATTATGATCAAGGTTCAAAGGGGAACAAACATAACAATGTTTGTGTAGAGTTTTCCAAAACTCCCTAAGCTAAGTTGCAGGGGAAGTAAGAAGTCATGACGATAATTCTTACACAGAGTTGACGAACTCTTTCCTAGGGTTCTAGTTGAAGAACACTCCTAGTATGGGTGGGTTTCTTAGACTTCAAGCGGAGTCTAAAGGTTTCTAAACTAGGGTTGAAGTGACTTAACAAAGTCAAAAGAGTTAAGATTTTGGTCCAAGACAATGACAGTCAAGTGGACAGATCTTCCTTTGGAGGGACAAATGATTAGGCAATTGGATGAAAGCTAACAAGCTTCATCACTTGGGGAAAGAAATTTTAACAAAGTACAAACATATTCAAGCATGAGGAATATAGAAGACAATGATTATGATCAAGGATTAACCAACACATTACAATGAGCAAGTATTTTGAGTAGGATGAATGGTTACAACCAAGCATGGTAAGCATATTACAATAAGCATGTCTTGACAAAGATATAGGCACATCTTAACAAAGATTGAAAGCATGGTCTTAACAAAGATTAGGAAACATGATAAAGGTGACAACTATGTAAACAAATAACAATTTGAAAACAAATCATGCTATAAGCTCAAAGCGTGACAACAACATGCATAGATAACAATCTCACACAATTAAATTAGTTTAGCCTCGTAATTTAGGAGGTGTGAGATAAACTTAACAAAACAAAGCTGAGGGAAAACACATGGTAACAACCAATGAAAGAGTGACATCCTAATATGCTAACAAACATAAAGGAAAATAAATCTTACAAGATAAAAGCGAACATGGTATGAAGAAATTTCAAATTGGAACACATGGTAATAACCTAAGAACGGATCTACCAACAAGCAAGAGCAAAGCATTGTAAAAACAAGCAAATTATGATATTACAATTCATTAAATAAAACTAGACATCATAACGAAGATGTTGCAAAAAGAATGGGTTAAAACTGATGAAAAATGAATAAACTATGGTCATTTGAAGTTTTATGGATTTCATGATAAGTAAACAAAATAAACAAGCAAATAAAAAAGGAAATGGCATGGGACCGTCTCACCACTCAAAGCACCCAATACCCAACAATCACATATATTGACAAATATACATGTTAAGCAAATATTTACAAATATAGCATGCAATTAAACAAAATAGGCTAAACCCTCAAGTTCTAAGCAAATATCCCCAGTGAAGTCGCCATTTCTGTTGCGGTGAGAATCGTGATACCAAGCTATTGATTAACTTGAATCTTAATTCTTAAATTCACAACCGGACTTTAATTTATACAAAGGAAAGGTCTAAAGAAAGAAAGAACCTTTTGCGCGATGTTACAACAACGCTAAGAGATTCGGGGATCGGGGGTTGGTTATGCATAAGGTAGGTATTTCACATCCTAAACATCTGTAGTACTCTACAGGAACCTTTTGTTTGTTTGCATGCTAATTTTGCTAAGTATTTGCTATGGTTTGGTATTGGGTAAACGGTTAAGGAGATAGGTAAAGACCTAAAGATAGTTTCTAAATTTTCTCGCAAAGACATCGCGTCCTCTGCCTACGTATCCTAACTAGGATAGAATCAGAGCAATCGTAGTTCACCTCACTAGGGTTGAAGAACACTTGATTATGATCAAGGTTCAAAGGGGAACAAACATAACAATGTTTGTGTAGAGTTTTCCAAAACTCCCTAAGCTAAGTTGCAGGGGAAGTAAGAAGTCATGACGATAATTCTTACACAGAGTTGACGAACTCTTTCCTAGGGTTCTAGTTGAAGAACACTCCTAGTATGGGTGGGTTTCTTAGACTTCAAGTGAAGTCTAAAGGTTTCTAAACTAGGGTTGAAGTGACTTAACAAAGTCAAAAGAGTTAAGATTTTGGTCCAAGACAATGACAGTCAAGTGGACAGACCTTCCTTTGGAGAGACAAATGATTAGGCAATTGGATGAAAGCTAACAAGCTTCATCACTTGGGGAAAGAAATTTTAACAAAGTACAAACATATTCAAGCATGAGGAATATAGAAGACAATGATTATGATCAAGGAATAACCAACACATTACAATGAGCAAGTATTTTGAGTAGGATGAATGGTTACAACCAAGCATGGTAAGCATATTACAATAAGCATGTCTTGACAAAGATATAGGCACATCTTAACAAAGATTGAAAGCATGGTCTTAACAAAGATTAGGAAACATGATAAAGGTGACAACTATGTAAACAAATAACAATTTGAAAACAAATCATGCTATAAGCTCAAAGCGTGACAACAACATGCATAGATAACAATCTCACACAATTAAATTAGTTTAGCCTCGTAATTTAGGAGGTGTGAGATAAACTTAACAAAACAAAGCTGAGGGAAAACACATGGTAACAACCAATGAAAGAGTGACATCCTAATATGCTAACAAACATAAAGGAAAATAAATCTTACAAGATAAAAGCGAACATGGTATGAAGAAATTTCAAATTGGAACACATGGTAATAACCTAAGAACGGATCTACCAACAAGCAAGAGAAAAGCATTGTAAAAACAAGCAAATTATGATATTACAATTCATTAAATAAAACTAGACATCATAACGAAGATGTTGCAAAAAGAATGGGTTAAAACTGATGAAAAATGAATAAACTATGGTCATTTGAAGTTTTATGGATTTCATGATAAGTAAACAAAATAAACAAGCAAATAAAAAAGGAAAGGGCATGGGACCGTCTCACCACTCAAAGCACCCAATACCCAACAATCACATATATTGACAAATATACATGTTAAGCAAATATTTACAAATATAGCATGCAATTAAACAAAATAGGCTAAACCCTCAAGTTCTAAGCAAATATCCCCAGTGAAGTCGCCATTTCTGTTGCGGTGAGAATCGTGATACCAAGCTATTGATTAACTTGAATCTTAATTCTTAAATTCACAACCGGACTTTAATTTATACAAAGGAAAGGTCTAAAGAAAGAAAGAACCTTTTGCGCGATGTTACAACAACGCTAAGAGATTCGGGGATCGGGGGTTGGTTATGCATAGGGTAGGTATTTCACATCCTAAACATCTGTAGTACTCTACAGGAACCTTTTGTTTGTTTGCATGCTAATTTTGCTAAGTATTTGCTATGGTTTGGTATTGGGTAAACGGTTAAGGAGATAGGTAAAGACCTAAAGATAGTTTCTAAATTTGCTCGCAAAGACATCGCGTCCTCTGCCTACGTATCCTAACTAGGATAGAATCAGAGCAATCGTAGTTCACCTCACTAGGGTTGAAGAACACTTGATTATGATCAAGGTTCAAAGGGGAACAAACATAACAATGTTTGTGTAGAGTTTTCCAAAACTCCCTAAGCTAAGTTGCAGGGGAAGTAAGAAGTCATGACGATAATTCTTACACAGAGTTGACGAACTCTTTCCTAGGGTTCTAGTTGAAGAACACTCCTAGTATGGGTGGGTTTCTTAGACTTCAAGCGAAGTCTAAAGGTTTCTAAACTAGGGTTGAAGTGACTTAAGAAAGTCAAAAGAGTTAAGATTTTGGTCCAAGACAATGACAGTCAAGTGGACAGACCTTCCTTTGGAGGGACAAATGATTAGGCAATTGGATGAAAGCTAACAAGCTTCATCACTTGGGGAAAGAAATTTTAACAAAGTACAAACATATTCAAGCATGAGGAATATAGAAGACAATGATTATGATCAAGGAATAACCAACACATTACAATGAGCAAGTATTTTGAGTAGGATGAATGGTTACAACCAAGCATGGTAAGCATATTACAATAAGCATGTCTTGACAAAGATATAGGCACATCTTAACAAAGATTGAAAGCATGGTCTTAACAAAGATTAGGAAACATGATAAAGGTGACAACTATGTAAACAAATAACAATTTGAAAACAAATCATGCTATAAGCTCAAAGCGTGACAACAACATGCATAGATAACAATCTCACACAATTAAATTAGTTTAGCCTCGTAATTTAGGAGGTGTGAGATAAACTTAACAAAACAAAGCTGAGGGAAAACACATGGTAACAACCAATGAAAGAGTGACATCCTAATATGCTAACAAACATAAAGGAAAATAAATCTTACAAGATAAAAGCGAACATGGTATGAAGAAATTTCAAATTGGAACACATGGTAATAACCTAAGAACGGATCTACCAACAAGCAAGAGCAAAGCATTGTAAAAACAAGCAAATTATGATATTACAATTCATTAAATAAAACTAGACATCATAACGAAGATGTTGCAAAAAGAATGGGTTAAAACTGATGAAAAATGAATAAACTATGGTCATTTGAAGTTTTATGGATTTCATGATAAGTAAACAAAATAAACAAGCAAATAAAAAAGGAAAGGGCATGGGTGGGGTTTGAACCCACGCCCTTATGCTTACAAACATGATAAGCTAACCACCAGGCCATAACACGCGCGTGTGCAAGGAGATAGAAAGAATGAAGAAAATAGTTTAATAATGAAAATTGAAAAAAAAAAAAAAAAAAAAAAGGGTTCGACCTCCACCCGGATCGAACCCTGGTCATGCAGGTAGAGGGGTATAAGGCGCGCAATGGTCTGCCACTGGGGTGGCTGTTACATCCATTAATTGAGTGGAAACGAAAAATAAACATAGCTTAAATTGGTTGATTTTCTGGGCAACTCAAGAATTCTCAACATGATTTGCAAAACAACTCCAACTTTCTCAAATCTCCACTGATTTTAACAAACTTTATATGCATCTTACCCAGAAAAACAAGAGGAGTCCGATGGTGATGCTAGTTTTTCAAGATTCTTTATGAGATGAAAAATTCGAATGCTTATGCTTGTTATGTCATGTGATGCAAATTGGTACTCCACACTCATTCTAGCCACTCTCATACTAAACCAAAATTATATACACACTTGCCACAACTTGCTGAATGAAGATAAACCAAAGATTGAGTTGAAAACAAATGGTGGTGAGCAATGATTATCAAATTGCAATTTAAACACAATGACTTAAAACAAACAGATGCCAACGGAATCACACACTAAATGAAATCTTAGCTCTAACAAAATCTGGCCAACTAATGACTTGAATAAAGAATCAACATTCAATCCTCATGACCAACCAGATTGGTCAACAGCTTTTCAACCAAATAAGCTTAATGCAAAATCAACCAAAAGTTAACAAACCAAACTCACAGACTTTGATTCTTCCTCCACTGTAATCACTAGCTTATACCAAACACTTTTGCATTGCATCATCTATATTCTACACAACCATAGGCCACAACAGCAAAACAATTGAAATAATACTACCCCCTGCCTAACATGTCTAATCCACAACAGACCTAAAACATCAAAACCAAGTGCTATGGAATGGCAAAACACTTTCTGATCAGTTCAAGCAGTGGTATGGAGCAGACAAAACACTCAAGCATTGCAGCCTCTAGGTACAGATTATTTCTAAAGGTTTTATACAACTAGGCTGCAACAAGGTCTTTTCAAAACAATGGTCTACCTCAATAGTTTCAAACATCTAGGGTTCAACATAGAACTACTCCTGAGTTCTAACAAGGTTCAAAACTTATGTGAAGGCCAACAACAATTGATAGCTCCTACCAACTCAATAGTCTGCTATGAGACAAACCTTATCACTCCCACTGAGGCCTTACAAGTCAAAACAACATCCCAACCCCCAAACAAGATATACCAACAACAGTTGTATGAGGCTTCTAAGATCTTACCCTAAATGGCTTCAACAAATTCATCAGCACAAGATTTGTGGCTCAAGTGATATTGGTGGTCTGAAAGTATTGACAGTAAATCTTCAGGCCTGCTACTACTTGTGCAACTCTTTTCCAAAGTTGAGGTACTTCAACCACACCATATCAGTCCTCAAAATCCAAAGTCTCAGCCAAATGCCCAAATTGCAATGTTAACCTTAATGTGACAGAATTGATAGCTACACCTATGGTTTGGTCCAACAACATCTTGAAGTGAATCAAACTTGTAACTTATGAGACTTGCTATCCATCAAATGTACCAGGCCAAAACAAGAAACTCTTAATATTCTAAAGGCAATGGCAAAGAATGTATGACCAAATTTGATTTGACAACAAGCTCAGAATGTTAGAAAGCTTACAAGCAGCCAATGATACTCATGGCACTCTAGCAGCAAGTCTTTATATCAAAGTTCCTTTATTCCCTTGAATTGGCTTGAGCTAGCAGGATCAGGTTCAAGAACAGTCCTTGGCATCCACTGAAATTCTTCCCTCAACAAAAACTCAACTGATAGGCCCTTACCAAATGGACTGAGGTTAAGACAATCTTGGTAATTAGTTTCCAACTTGCAGGTCTCAATTCCAGATTTGATACAATACTGAATGAGGTATGATGTTTTGAGGACAAGGGGTAATAGACTGAAATTACCACATGCTAAACAACTTCAAAAAATGCCTTGGTGTTTGGCTCATGTTACTACCAATCTGTATCAACAGTCCACAACAGTTGGGGTAATCAAAGTGAACTTCTAGTCTAAGTCCTAGAGCTAACAGAACTGAAACAAAATGCAAACCTAAACTGCTAAACACAAAGCTGATTAATACCAGGATGTTGGTTTGAGGGTTTGAAACTTGATCTCTCTTTGGAATTCTGATCAACACTAATGAAGTCATAACTCAAAAACATAATGTCTGGTACAGTTTGGCAAAAGTCTAGGCAACTAATCTTCTTCTCAAAAGAAACAAACCTACTATGAGACCAGCCTTGATAATTCCCAAATGAGGATTCAAACAAGGTGAAGCTAAATAGCACTAGGGGTTAGACATCCATGACAAGCTCAAGTCAGTCACAATCAACTTCAACAACATGATATTCAACAACCACATTACAAACTTCAGCTTGCCAAACATCATCTAATGACCTACTCCAATTGGTATCTATCCTACTGCTGCAACAAAGGTTCAAAGTAACAAACCCTCCATCCTAACAGATTTGGTGGTGAAATCAAAAGCAGGCAAAACACAAAGTTGGCCACTATGTGTGGCAGCATATCCAAGTGATTCTTAAATACATGCTAAAATGAGCAGAAACAAAAAAGATTCAGGCTATGAAAATCAAATTCAATCCATTTCACACTTCTCATTATAGTTAGTGTTTCCCTAACAAAACCTAGCATGTAAACCACAACTGATGCAAGACAAGGTAGTAATAACAGCAATGCTTAATAAACCTGCAAGTCAATTTTAGAACAAACTAACTACAACCGTATTCTTTCTCTTTTTCAATTTAGAGTAGAACTGACAGTAACAAAAACGACAAGGATGCTTAAACACATACAAATGTAAATGGTAAGAAAAAACTGGTCTCATCATGATATTGAAAGTGAGCAAATTATGCAGCAATAGATGGACTGTATGATGATAAGTTTAAAGATAATTCAACAGCCTAAACATAACTTATTATCAAAGCAAAATATTTAATTCCAACTGTTCTACTCTATACATGATATTGCCAAGATCAAACACTAGCACACTCAAAGTAAGCTTCTCATATGATTGAGATTCAAAGGTAACCAACATGACAATCATGACAAACCAAAACTTTCAAGTTCAAAATTCAAACATGTATGGATGACATTCATGTAAGGAAAGGGTTTATTAGTACTAACCTCTTGTAGATTCCTCTCAACAGCACCAAGCAAGAATTCCTCCTTCAAGCCTATTGATAGTCTTCTTCCTTTTTGAAGCAAAATGCGATTTTGTAGACAGTTGAGGAAATGTGCTTCACCAATAATTTCCAATGCTTTGGACAGTTATATCATGACATATGTGAGGTGTGTGTATGGTTTAAACAGATGGAAAAGACCCAGGTAGTGATTTGGCTCTTAAAATGCATAAAAGTCAAAATATGGAGTGTGAGAGTTGACTTTTAGATTGGTGGCTTTTCTGAGAAATGTAACAATGGGAACAGCTTCAAATGGCCATTTTAAAGTTGTATGGATGGTCTTTGAAGTGTGTTTGGTTTTAGACAAAGGATTGGCATGAAAAATGAAAAGTGACCAATTTGGTGTTTTTTTGTGATTTTTTCTTCTCTTACAAGAAAGAAGGGAAAGAAGGAGAACTATATGCTTAGGATGCTTGGGATAGTTCTGGTGTGAAAAACAAGTGAGGGGGAGGCCTCTATTTATAGGAGAAAGAAGGATGAGGGCAACTTGGTAACTTTCATTTTTGGAGGGAAATTCATGAAGTTTCTTCCAAATCTTGCCAAGATCTTCTTCCATCAGCTCCATGGCTTAAGAAAGATCAGAAACATCAAGTGGAGATGTCCATGAAATGACTGAGATAAGCCTAGAGCACAGAACAAGTCAGCTACCACAGTTGGAAATGAAAAAGTTTCTCTCTCATCCTTCCATACTTGAATATTTTAATCCAAAACTTGCAACTTGCATCTCTCTCTCCTAAACCTCTCTTTTTCTGTCATTTCCTTCCTCTTCACATATGAATATCATAATGTATCATGATCCAAGGGTGGAGAGTGGTTGGAGATGAAAAATTCTGATTTTGAGAAGTTGGACCAAGTGGATTTCAAGTGTGACAGGCCCAAATTCAAGGTCTCATAACTTCCTGCTCACAAATCCTTTTGAGGAGTTCTTCCACTTTTTAGAAAGCCCTTGTGTAGCTATACAACTTTCATGTTTTAGGAATTTCCAAATTCTTGATGGAACTAGGTTGAAAAACCCCTTAAAGTTAACAGAAAACAAGTTTTGATGCAGCCAGATTTTGAAAAATCCACTAAGTGTTTTGTACTAAAAAGTGATTTTGATGATAACTCCAATTCCATGCATTTTCTAAGAGTGGACTAGTATAGGACTTTTGTAGGACTTGTTAAGAGCTTTTCGACGAGCTTTGAACCACCTCGTTCGGGTGTGCGGTTAGGTAGTTAGGGTTTAGCCCCTTTCGAAACCCTAATTTCCCGATTTTTTGATTACTCTCACGTCTTTGATCCGATGATCATGAAAATTAATATGTAGGTCCCTCATGACATAAAGAACAACTTTGCTTCACCACTTGAAGTCCAATTCCTAAAACTTGAGGGGGTTGACTTTTCGATCAACCGTACGATCGATCGGCGATTACCGAACTGTCTGTTCATGTTTCGGAGCTTCCAAGACTTTGAAACTCTTTGAGGGGACTTCACTAAGCCATATGAACTTTTTAAACCATACTTTTATCCTTGAATTATTTCCCGAATCTAAAGTCAAACTACAGTTGACTTTTTCAACCCGAAAAACCCTAATTGGGTGCCTTGAACTGCACTGCACCCCATCTGTGGGTGATTACTTCAAATTGAACTCACACATGGACCAATATGGTACTCTTGATCTTATTTCATAAATTATTCAACCCAAAACATTGGTTGCCCAATCCTTGAACCTTCGATTTTATCAGTGCAGAACCCCGTTTCATCTCTGTCTTGACAAAATACACTTTGAAACTTGTTAAGGTTAGATAAATAAATGCATATGATATGAAGAGGATATAAGGGGTAAAAATTTGGGGTGCAACACGCACCCATTACAGAAAAATAAAAATCCTTGACCTAAGACTCATCTCCTATGTAAGTTATCTTTTCTGGTAATTCTATTCTGAAAAATCCTCCAAACTAGACAAGAGACTTTTGACGGGATTGATTAATTTCATATCTTCAACCATGATAGATTAGGCAAGCTAGATCTAGGCTCCAAGATCTTCTTACAAGTTTCTCTAACAGAATATACATTAGGTGTTACTCCATCCCCTATATCTAGACTATATAAATTGACCCACCAAACAGAACACTTTCTTCCAACGCTTATGAATATACCATTATTCTCTCCATATCTATTAGACAAAAATTTGTACTAGAGACCTCCTCTTTCACATCTAATTTTTCAATCCCACTTAAAAAAAGAGAATCATTAAAACATCTCAAATTTTTTAAGCCTAAAACCCCATAATTTAAAGATCTACACACCTTATCCCAGATAATCTAGTTTATTTCTCTTTCCTCCTCACCCCCACCCCATAAAAATTGTTTAAACAAAGATTCAAGTTTCAAAATGATACCTGACGGAGTCTTGAAGAAGGAGAGATAGTAAAACAGAATAGCAGATATAACTGATTTAATAATAACCACCTGAGCTCCTATGGAAAAATGTTTAGGCTTCCATATCGACAATCTGGATTTCACTACATCAATCACGGGTTGCCAAGTCGCTAAACGTATCGGGTTAGCCCCAATTGGTAAGTCGAGATATTTGAACGGGGTAGATCCTACTTTACAATTAAAGATGCTGGCAGCCTCTTCTAACTAGATTTGAGAGATATTAATCTAAATCAGCAAACTTTTATGAAAAATCACCATAAGACCCAACATTAGCTCGAATAACCAAAGAATTGCCTTCATACACTGAATGTTTCCCCACCCTTTTCTACTGATGATTAAGGTTGAAGATGAGAAAAACAATTGCTTTCTATTCCATCAAACCTATATCCTATGAAATCCCACGAACCCAAAGATTTCTTCATCAAAAGATTAAAACTTTTTGCTGCCAACAGGAAGAGAAACGGGGATAAAAGGTCTCCTTGTCTAAGACCACATTCCATTTTGAATTCCTTTATGGGGCTCCTATTTACTAACACTGATATAGAGTTTTTTTGTAAGCATTCGAAGATCTAGCTCCTCCATTTCTCGTGAAACACTATCTTTTGCATGGAAAAGTTAAGGAAGTTCCAATCAACAGAGTGGGATGCTTTTTCAAAGTCTTTCTTAAACATCACGACCTTTTTTTCTTTCTTTTCGCATCATCTGCAGTTTCGTTTGCAATAAGAACTCCATCAAGAATTTGTCTTCTAGATATGAAAGTCGATTGTGTTTCTGACTCCACTGAGACAATCACCTTTTTCAATCTATTTGCTAAAGTAGAATTCTTTTTCTACGGTATCAACACTAAGAAAGAATAGTTCACATTGCTTATAATGCTACCATTAGAATTAAATTCTAATAAAATGCAAGAGATTCGTTTTTTATATCTCCACAAAGTTCTTTAATAAAGTCAAAATTCACGCCATCTGGCCCTGGACATTTAGAACTTTTGCAATCCCAGATTTCCCTACGAACTTCCTCTTCTGTGAATTCCTTAACCAACTCCTCATTTTCCAAATTGTTGACTCTTTTGAAATTCTTGTTGAATGGCAACGGCCTGACATCCCTAGCAGAGAAATAGTTTTGAAAGTCATTGAAGATTTCATTTTTGATATCATCCACCTAGCTCAAAATTCCGCCGTTGCTATCCAAGCTTAAAATTTCATTCTCTCTTCTTCTCTTGTATATGCAACCATGAAAGTACTTAGTGTTAGCATCCTCTTCCTTCAACCATCTTTCTCTAGACTTTTTCCATTGAATGTTGCAGTTAAGATTTGATAATTTGAATATTTGATCCCATTTTGTCTCTTAGATAATATCTCCTCCTCCAACAAGCCTACAAATTCTTCTTTAAGATCAAGCTTTTTAAGTTCATCATTTGCTTCTTTGATTTTTCCTTCTAGGTTTTGTGTATGACTTTTATGCCAAATTCTGAGGCTCTCCTTGATCATCTCGAGTTTTTCTTTTAAAACAAACATATCCCATCTTTCAAATTTCAAATTTCTCCAACGATCTCTGACGAAATTATGGCAGTCTTCTGTGTCCTTCCAACAACTTAGTATGCATAAAGGTTCGGGCCCTAATTCTTTATGTGCTCACAAAGCATAATAGGACGATGAACTGGCAAACCTCTATCAAGACACCACTGTTTGCATAACGGCCAGTTAATGATCCAACACTCAGAGATAAGGAGCCTATCGATTCTGCTCATAGTAGAGCCCCCGATTCTAGACCAAGCGAAAAATTTTCCATGTAATAGAAGATCATTTAATTCCGACTCGTTGATAAAGCTGTCGAAATATGCTATCTCGTCCCTGTGGAAGGTTGTATTTGAACCTCTTGTTTCTGAATCAGCCCTAATAGAATTAAGTCTCCTAACAAGCATCATCGATCTTCCTTCTTGATCTAGATAATCGCTTTTAAATATGTCCATACGACACATTTTTTTCTTGCATCACATGGAGCATATATATTTACTATGTTGACAATTTTCTCTCCCCCCTATTCCCACCCTTCAATCAAAAGAGCATGGTCCCTTAGGGTCTGTTTGGTTCAATTGAAGAGGAGGGGAGGGATTTTAATGAAGGGAAGGGGAGGGGTGGAGAGATGAATGATTTTTTTAATCAAATAAGTGTTTGGTTCAAAAGAGAGGAGGGGAGGGGAAGGGAGGAATTTTAATTAAAAATGTGTTTGGTTCAGACGGGGAGGGGAGGGGTTTTATTAATAATTTACATTTTTATCCTTATGATCTTATATAAGTCATATGATATTAAAATATGAAAAATTCATGTATTTTTGTTGGTAATAAAATATCTAATATTGAGTGATTAAAAAAGTATTTATTTGTCAAATAAAGTTAAAAAATTGAGTAGAATTGATTCGACTTAAAACTTTCCAACATAAATTAAATTATATGCCAATAACATCGTTTAAATTGTGATGAATCATATAACAAAAAAAATATATAAAATAACTTATTATTGTATTAATGGTTCAAAATATTTAATAAAATGAATAAACAAAAATAAATAAAATGAATGGTTTACAATTTGATATAAAAGAAAATATGATAGAATACATAACAAAATTAAAAGAAAAAAACGAATATAACTAAACATAATTTTATTTATAAAAAAAAGACAACGATTATGATTTATATTAAGTATGGAAATTATAAAATAATTTGAAGATGGATAACAATTATAATAAGTTGATACAAACAATCGAGAAAAAGTAATAACACGAAAGAAAACGAATAGTTTTGAAATACTGAAATTAAACTGAGGATATTTTAGTAAATATAATATTTTTTAAATATCAAAACTCATATTCCCTCCCTTTACCTCAAAATCCCCCCAATTCGGAGGGAACCAAAAAGTGTGTTTTGGAGGGATTTTGCTCCCCTCCCCTCCTAAGATTTGAACCAAACATATTTAATTAAAATTTTCCCCTCCCCTCCCATCCATCTACCCCGAACCAAACACACCCTTAGGGTGATTTGATTTTCTGCTAAGATGCTTCAATTCCAAATTGTAAGGAGTCTGTCCCACCTCCCTTCTAAAGGCTTTAAAGCAAAACTGAAATCTGAATTTCCCCACATCCACGAACATTGGCTTCTACCTATGAGTTCCATTTTCATTTCTTGAATATAAATTACAACGAATTTTTGGCTTTCAATTAGATGTTGCATTTCTTTTTTCTTGGCCAAAAACAATTCTTGAATACTAGATGACATGCAGATGAAAGAGTGTGTGATGGGAAAATTCGTCGTGTAGCTGATTCATTGAAATGGAAGAAAAATGATTCTTTGTATCCAGATTTTTCCCTTGAACCAAGAAACCTTAGGCTTAGACTTGCTACCGAAGAAATGAACCCTTTTGGTAATTTGAGTACTAACCATACATCATAGTCTGTTCTTCTCATAATTTACAACCTATCTCCATGGTTGTGCTTGAAGCACAAATATAGGATGTTATCGATGATGATTTCGGGTCCAAAATAACCAAGCAAGAATATTAATGTTTATTTAACGGCATTGATTGAAGATTTGAGACTTTTGTGGGAGGAAGGTGTTGATGTTGATGATGCGTATATAGGTGATAACTTTAAGTTGTGTGACATGTTATTTTGCACAATCAATGACTTTTCTGCATACGGTAATTTTTTATAGATACAACGTCAAGGGACATAGAGTGTGTCTAAGAAGGATAGTTAAGATAAATGAAGCTCTATGCTTAAGAAGTTGGAGTCTCGGTCATGCTATTGAGAAATATAGACTCGTCTTTAGGATTGTGCAATGACACCCGATTGATAATTACAAATATGAGAAGGTATATGCTTGAAGGAAAAATTATATCTAATAATAATATTTTTGAGAAAGTTTTTATTCCTTGATCATCTCGATTTTTTATTTTAAAAGAAACATATCCCATCCTTCAAATATCAAATTTCTCCAACGATCTTTGACGAAATTATGGCAGCTTTATGTGTCCTTCCAACAACTTAGTATGCAAAAAGGTTTTGGACCCCAATTTTTTATGTACTCACAAAGCATAATAGGACGATGATCTGACAAACCTCTATCAAGGCGCCACTGTTTTCATAACGGCCAGTCAATGATCCAACACTAAGAGATAAGGAATCTATCGATTCTGCTCATAGCAGAGCCCCTGATTCCAGACCAAGTGAAATTTTTCAATGT
This sequence comes from Lathyrus sativus, assembly GCA_963859935.3. NCBI lineage: Eukaryota > Viridiplantae > Streptophyta > Magnoliopsida > Fabales > Fabaceae > Lathyrus > Lathyrus sativus. The sequence continues at coordinate 457,216,591 of OZ012736.1, read as the reverse complement.
AACAAAAGACCATTCAATTCTGACTCGCTGATAAAGCTGTCAAAATATGTTATCTCGTCCCTGCGAAGGGCTATATTTGAACCTCTTTTTTATGAATCAGCCCTAATAGAATAAGAGTCTCCTAACAAGCACCATCGATCTTCCTTCTTGATCTAGATAATCGCTTTTAAATATGCACATACGACACATTTTTTTCTTGCATCACATGGAGCATATATATTTACTATGTTGACGATTTTCTTCTCCCCTTATTCCCCTTCAATCAAAATAGCATGGTCCCTTAGAGTGATTCAATTTTCTACTAGGGTGTTGCAATTCCAAATTGTAAGGAGTCCGCCCCACCTCCCTTCTGAAGGCTTTAAAGCAAAACTGAAATCTGAATTTCCCCACATCCACGAACATTGGCTTCTACCTATGAGTTCCATTTTCAATTCTTGAATACAAATTACAACTAATTTTTGGCTTTGAATTAGATGTTGCATTTCTTTTTTCTTGGTCAAAAACAATTTTAATTTTAACAACAGTATCTTCTACCCTACTGACTTCGTTGTTTAAAATAGTGATCTTTTTTTTGGTACTTAAGCACCAACAAGTTGCAAGTCACACCATTATCTTCTTGTGCTTGATAGCCTTCCCTTTCATTTGGATACAAGTTGCAAGCACCAACAAATTCCAAGTATATTAATAAGTTTGCACCAATTTTGTTATACTTTAAGTTGTCTGGCGCATTATCAATTTTGAGAGATTTGTTTAGATGACACTATTTTAGTGTTTTATGTACTTTGTTAGTTTGAGAGTTTTGTAAGATTTATTAGGTTTTTAATGTAATTGAAATTATCTTTTAATATAGGATTATGATAATTATTAAAAAAATAATTTTTATTACTATTAAAAAAGTTTTAAAAAATGTTATCAAAGTTATTCCAACGGTGAAATGCGTGGCAAAATCCATTTATTAAAGTTTCAATAACACTGAATATAAGTCTGCGATTTTGTGCAACGATCTCAAAAATTATATAGCTATAGACTATTGTAATGGAAAATTTGTATGGGTATATGATAATAAAAAAACACTGAACAAAAGATTTGTTGGTGTAGATTTTATAGCATATACCCACGTTTTTGCCTACAGAATAGTGTTGTCATTAGAAGTCAAATTTTTTGGAGTGTTTATTAATGAAATCTGGTCTTTTTACAACACTAACTAATATAGAATTATCTTTAGGTGGAACTAAATTCTTATGATTTCTTTCTTCTTAAATCACAAGAGAGTAAATTCGATTGATGGATGGCAAATGACCCATTAAAAGAACTTGAGTTTTGACAATAGAAAATTTGTTATTCAAACCTATTAAATACTGAATGGCTTGATCTTCAAGTCTGTATCCTTGAGCAATTCTAATAGAAGCACATCTACATAAGTGAATGCAAGTAAACTTTGGTAAAGGGCAACGAGAATTTATTTCTTCCGAAATTCCTTTCGATTCAAGAAAGTATTCAATAAATGGTCTTGAATTTTGTTTCAGATTATTAAATAATGAACAAAAAGTCAAAATCCTGACACAGTCAACTTTTGAGAATCATTCATGTAAATCATTCCAAACATCTAACACATTTTCATGAAAAATAATAGTCGAAGCAATATGATAAAAAAGAGAGCTGATTACCATTAAGGGTATGAGATTGTTGTATCTTTCCCATTGAGCATAATTGAGATCATCGAGTGCAGGGAGTTTAATGGTTCCACTAACAAAATTCATCTTGTCCTTTTCTCCCAAAGCACGTTTCATGGATTTTCTCCATGTAAGATAGATTAATCCTTCTAATTTTGGAGGAAAATTGACTGGCCTTCACTTAGATGAACGTGATATGCTTATTTTAGATTGATTTTTGTTGCAAGGTGAAGAGATATCTCGATTGATGATAACGATGAAATAGAAGTTGTAGAAAACGGAAAGAAACAAAGAATGACTGAGTATATTTGCACAGAAAATCTGCAGATGGAGAATAGTAATTACAAATGGATTTTGAAGATCAACAAAGATGAATTGATTGATCAAAGAAGAATGAGAATATGGTAGAGTTATTTGATTACTCTGATACCATATTAAAAAATTAAAATAAAAATAATGAAGAAATTAATTTTCATTAATTTGGAACTATAACAAGGTTCATTTTGCTTCCACCATAATCTATCATGTATAAATGTATTATTTGTAAAGTAGTTCCATATGGTGGTGTGAAGATAACTTTTATGAGGTTGTTACACATATCTAGGAGTTGTTATACAATTACTTGGACTTAGAAAATAAATTTGTCTTATTTTATTGTAATTGGTATGATCCATCTGACAAAGGCACAAAAATGGACAAGAAATATAATACTATTTAGATTCGAATGGACAAATGTTACAAAGAGTATGACCTTTTCATAATGTCACATATTGTTAGGAAAGTTTATTACGTTACTTATCCTTCAATTATGCCACATAAATAAGGGTGGTATGTTGTAATCAAAACAAAACTATTGGGTCATATTGAAACTGATGAACTAGTAGAAGATGTTGCTTACCAAGTTGATGAAAATTTTAAAATTAATGATGTGATTCAAGTTGAAAAAATTACAAGTTTGTGTGATATAGTGGTTGAGGGCCTTCAAGTTGATGCTTTTATATTGTCAGAATAAAATAATGTGGATGGAGAGAATGATGAGTTTGGATCTGAGGATAATATCAAATCAGATGATGAGAATGACATGGAAGAAGAGCATGAAGAGTTTGAATATATCATTTTTGTAATTTTAATTAATGATTAGTAGGAAATAATGTGTTGATTTAAATGTGTTTTGTTGATTTATTAATTATGTTGATGAATTAGTTGTATATGTTGTGTTAATTTATTATATGTGCATTCTCTCACAATAGATAAAATGTCATTCCGATAAAGGTAAGGGTAAGGTCCAACATCAACACCAGCGCCTGAGTGTAATTTTATGTGAGACACCTTAGTTGGCTATGTGTCCTCCCCCACTAAGTCGGATAGATCACATGTCTATGTCTAGTTCTCAACCTCTTATTTCACTACTATCCTCTCATGACTATCCTATGTTCCTATTCGGTCCCTCAAGTTTGATTAGCCTATCTAGGGGATCTAACTTTCCATTTCCGCAGACTAGTGGACCTAGCTTTCCATACCAGCAGACTGAGGTGTCTAGCTTTCGATTCCAGCAGACTGGTGATCTAACTTTCCATACTAGAAGACTGAGGTGTCTATATTTCCATACCCTTAGCATCCCTCACACATTCTCTCACCATCTATGTAGCCGGGGGATCCTGCACCCCATATCCCTCACACATACCCGAACCATCCATGCAGCCAGGGGGACCCTGCACCTCACCTACCACACACATAACCTCACCATCCATGCATTCTAGGGGGTCCCGTACCCCACATCCCAGACACATACCTTCATCATACATGCAGGCTGAAGGATATTGCACCTCACTTACCACACGTATACCCCTACCATCCATGCATCAAGGGGACCTCATACCTCACCTACCACACACATACCTGCATGTGAGGAGGATGATAAAGGGGAGGATGAGGAAGATCATGAGGGACAGGATGAGGACGATCATCAGAGGCACGATCGTGTTGCACATTCGAGTGAGTATAAGATTATTGATGGAAGACACTATATTTAGCCCAGTGAAAAATCGTAAGTTTCAAATTTATAAAATTTTAATTTAAGTAAACTTGTTGTCTTTTTTAGATTTAATAATACTTGTTCAAATTGTTGTTGTTTAGTTTTGAGCCGAGTAGGATTGTTGCCTAATGTATAAGTTATATTATTCAATAAATTTATAAAAAAATCTTGGAAGAGATTTCGAGAACTTTTCAAGAGTGATAAAGATGCTTGGTTTAACAAATTTAAGGTATACTAAATTTACTTAAAGTTATTGTTATTTTAATTACTTTTTTAAATTATAATTATCTAACAATTAATTTG